>JARSSU010029033.1:0-51322 GCA_029619165.1 Eurosta solidaginis | reverse complement strand
CATTCTTCTCAATGCCCATTTACGCAAGAAGCACTAGTTACCTCGACTGATGGTGATTGTTTCTTTGGAGCTCGTATCCTCTTGTGCACTTTGAGAAAAACGCACCACCGGACTCAATTAAGCTTTTCATTTTCTTACTTTTTTGTTCTTGAAAAATGAACGACCTGTTTTTAAAACAACAACCTTGTTCTGGAACTGACAATTATTTTCTTGAAAAGAGAACGGCTGTTCTTAAAATATGAACAAATGTTCTATTAATGATAATGATATCCTTAAATTAAGAACAATGTTCTTAAATTAAGTTCCAGAAAAAAGAAGCGGTACAATTCGTGTGCACTACAATATTCATACAACAATTGGCACAAGCTATCAATCAACCGATCGTTCAGATAAGACAATTTTGGTCATTCCTTCCGCAATTTAGAAAGTCTAAACGTGAAACTCGGTGATATATATTATCAATATATTGTAACGAATTTACTAGCAAGTCCTCTTATTTGCCTTCTGTAAGTTCGAATCACTAAGTGTTGAATAAATAACTCCAATATTGAATAATGGAAAAAATGTCCTTTATTAAAGTACTTCGCAATAACACTTATAATTTGCAACTAGCTGGCTTAAACAACCAAACTGATTGATAGCTCAAATGAAACTCTACTTTCAAAATAATACTGCTATGGCTCGCTAGATAGAGTCTTAATCAATAACTGCTTGATAGCTCAACTCAAACTGAATTCCAGCGTCCTCTACATTTGCTGCATTTTATACTCTCTCATTTCAACGTTCGCATCTTCTAGGCGCTTCCATTTCCAGAATCTACTAATTGCCATTAGCTCTCAAACGTCTCAGCTGTAACTACAATTGCACGATTTTATAGCTTATCTCATTGCATACTTTCAGGAGTATCTCAGATATATGCATGTGTTTTGTGTTTTGATTCTCCGTTGCTCGTATCGACATGGTACATATGTGTAGACGCAATTATTGTTTCGTTAATGTAATACGTAACGATTGAATTATTGATGTGACGTTAACGTCACTGCTTAGCATCGGCTTAGAGATAGCAGCACCCCTAGTTTTGCTAATGTTCGTAACACTGCCCTTCACCTAAGTCTGATCGTCCCGATCAGACAAATCTCTCGATCTAAACGCTGCTAGTCATCGCCAAATGTACCACTCTTCTATTTCGTGGATTTCCCAATTGCTTGTATGCGGTAGATGACATCACTGATCGTCTTCACAACTCTGTACGGGCCTTCCCAACTGCACACCGATATTTTAGATGGAGCACCTTTCGCCGGTGAAGGTTGATATACGCAGTACTAAATCTCCCTCCCGGAAACCTTCCAATTATTTTCCTTGTCGTACCTGTGTTTATCTACTACTCATTATCCAGGATCTTTCGCTCGCACTCTATTGCTTGACCATGAACTACTTCGTAGAGCTTGCGCTTGACGGATTGGCTTCGCCATAATCAGTATCGTTCCCACGTTTCACAACAATAGTGCGCTCCGGCTTGAACTACCCTCGCATTCTTTCTCGGAAATTCGTTGCTTCGTTTTCCTGCGTCTTTTAGGTTTTTGTCAATGCCAGTGTTTCTCTCGCAGGTACTTTTGATTTGCTGTATTGAGCCCATTCGACCTACTAAACTTTGCCTTTGACTTCCGTGCTTTTTGTCGAGTTTTCTCCACCAGTACTCGATTACTACTGAATCCTTTCTGCAAACTGAAGTTAAGTGGTATATCCTGCTTCTCATAATGCATCACCCTTTCCTGCATATCGATCTTGATGTCATGGTCAACCAGAAGTCCACTCCCAATATGACTTCTTCAAACGATGTTCGCCACAACGATTTGTGTAGAACCGTGACCTTTCCAATCAAGACTTCACATATCACTTCTCCCTGAAATGGTTATACTCGCCAGTGACCGTACGCAACCTTGCTCAGGTAACGGTTTTACTCTCCTGTTGACCAAGTCGGATCGGATCAAGGATGAGATGCGCCCGTATCTATATTCACTACACGTTCTTTGTCATCCACATTTCCTCTGACGGTAGACTGCTCGATTTTCTACCATTTGCGACACAGCTATCACAGGCCATTCAATAGTGGGCAAGTTTCGTTCTTTACAACTGACACGTTCTTGCTCATCTCCTCCAGCTTTACGTTTACGCCACCAACATTGTTTACTATTAGACCAAGATCGCAATGACGTGCAAATATGACGACTCCCGCATTTGAAGCATGTGATAACTTTTTCACTCGATTTTGCGATCCTTTCAGCGCCTCCAATATGCGTCTACCACTCTGGCCTTCTACTTCCACACGGCGTGCTTTGAAAACTGCTACACAGAGCGACGTCTGTTTCCTGAATCAGAGCTTGTGACACCGTTTCTGCGAATGTTGGCTTTGGGTTTGCGTATGTAGCTCGCTTGTCGGCGTCCCGTATGCCATTTACTAAAGATCTGAATATAACCCTTTCAGTGTATTCCACGGTGCGTCCGCATTCGCTAATGTGCTAGCCTTTCATATCCGACGCAAACTCTTGCAATGTTTCACCAGGCCTCTGGAAGCGATTCAGTAACTCCATTTGGTATATCTGTCTCCTATGCTCATTTCCGTATCGTCTCTATAGAGCGGCCATCAATGCGTTCATAACAGTTTCGTCTCGTCCTCTGCAGGCCCTTTCAATGTCATGAACAGTGCAGCAACTTTATCATCCGCATTCCAGTTGCTTACAGCCGCGGTCTTCTCAAACTGTAGCTTAAAGACCTGGAAAGGAACAGAACCGTCAAAGGTTGGTGTTTTTGCCTTTGGATTACTCGCTGAAACAGCTCGGCGATTGTAATTCCTGGATCCTATCTTTCAAAGCATCCATCTCTGCCTCTATTTTATCCTGTCGACCCTGAAGCCTTCATTGAACTGGGTTAGTTTTTCTTCCATATGGCGCTTCCAGTTTCGATGATATACGGACTTCTTCTCTCTAGTTTGTGAGGAGATCTGAGATGATATCTGTGCTGAAATTTGTGCAGACATTTCGGAAATACGCGTCTCTGTGCTTAAATCTTAGATTTTTTGCGTGTTTCTTGCGATTCATCTGTGATGACATATACGTTTTCTGTTCTTCCATCTTCGCTGTTATGCGTGTCTCCTGCGATTCCAGCTGAGATGCCACTGTCGATGGTTTGAGCAGTTATTGCAGCTAAAATCATGTTCAAGTCTGTGCTCGTAACTGTCTGCGATGTTTCGTTTTGCGCGTCAATTTTTGTTGTTGTCTCGTCCCCATCAGGATAAAGACATACTCGTCCACATCAATTCCTTCTGCTTCCATTGCCTCTCGTAGCCGTGCCTGAGGTTCGAGTTTAACGCCGCTTGTACTCAATCCATGGCTCTCCAACCCTTCTTCAGTTGCTGGATCTTCAATTCACTGAACTTTGCAATGTCCTTGTTGTCCTCTGGAATTATTCAACAATTCCTCTTCTGACACCAATTGTAACGAATTTACTGCAAATCCTCTTATTTGCCCTTCTGCTAAGTTCGAATCACTAACTGTTGAATAAATAACTTCAATATTGAATAATGGAAAAATGGCCTTATTAAAGTACTTCACAATAACACTTATACTTTGGCAACTAGCTGGCTTAACAACCAAACTGATTGATAGCTCAAATGAACTCTACTTTCAAATAATACTGCTATGGCTCGCTAATAGAGTCTTAATCATAAGTGCTTGATAGCTCAACTCAAACTTAATTCCAGCGCCTCTACATTTGCTGCCTTTTATACTCCCTGATTTCACGTTCGCATCTTCTAGGCGCTTCCATTTCCAGAATCTACTAATTGCCATTAGCTCTCAAACTTCTCAGCTGTAACTACAATTGCACGATTTTATAGCTTCTCTCATTGCATACTTTCAGGAGTATCTCCGATATATGCATGTGTTTGTGCTTTGATTCTCCGCTGCTCGTATACGTACATGGTACATATGTGTAGACGCAATTATTGTTTCGTTATGTAGATACGTAATGATTGAATTATTGATGTGAATTCACGTCACTGCTTAGCATCGGCTTAGAGATAGCAGCACCCCTTAGTTTTGCTAATGTTCGTAACAATATCTTAGAAGATAGCCTGAAAAATCACTTTAATCGGAGCTATATATAGTTATATCCCAATACCGATCGCTCAGATAGAAATATTTTTTTGCCATTTCTCCCTTAATTTAGAAAGTAGAAACGTGAAATATATTTTAGTTATATCATAGAAGGTTTTTTGAAAAAATCACTTTGACAGGAGCTATATATAGTATATATCCATACAACCGATCGTTCAGATAGAAGATTTTTTGCAATTTCTCCCTTAATTTCCAATATAAAAACGTTAAACTTGGTGATGTATATTCTAATATATCATAGAAGATTTCCTGTAAAAATTATTTTGATCGGAGCTATATAAGTATATATCCCATGCAACCGATCGTTCAGTATAAGGGGGTATTTTGTCATTTTGTATTTTAAGTAATTATACTTAAAATCATTAGGTATCTACATCTATATTTTTCTTATCTCATACATCCGATTATTTGAAGATTACGAACGGGATAAGAGTATTGTTCAGCCCCATTCACGAAAGGTATGAAGTCTTCGGCACGAGCGCAGACAGTCCCGTCCTTACTTGTGTCGTATTAGTGATAAGATAAAGCGGTGCGGATGTTTATGAGTTTAATTATAGTTAGAGGATACCAGTTTTAAAACCTTATTTAAGTTACACACCCGTGGCCATATGGAATGCCGCCACTGCTTGGCTACTAAACAAGTCATTTTGTTTTCTTGATCGCTCAAAGTCAGCAAAGCTGCCTGAATGGTAAATAGAATGCAAAGGTAATACCTACAAAAACAGTATTCTGAAATCATTCATCGCGACAAATGGATTATATTGTATTTTTTTTACCAAAAGCCATAAAAAGTAAGAATAATTATTTTATATAACTACGTGATTTGACAAGATTAGCAGCTTCACAGTAATGGTTTTGGATATCTATATTTAATTTGCTTCTATAACTAAAATTGAAGCACTTGGTTGTGTTTATTATTATTCATGTCATATGAACAGCGTATTACTTTTAATTTAAAACTGAAGGAAAATATAAGTTTGACTTTGGTGTTAAATTATTAAAGGCTGTGAAAGTTCTCAGGTGAACTGCGGCGTGAGATTTGTGTGAATTGTACTAATTTCTCTATGCGCGAAATGAAATTGAGCGAGCACTTCCTCGTATACCTGACCCAGACTATTGTAAAAATAGAAAATATGGTTGCTCCATATGCAGAGCAGGAACATAGACCACAAAGCTGATTCTTCACTAGAACGATAACAGTATACAGCGCAAGGTTTCTTTCCTTAACAGTTATTCACGACTTTCCAGAGAGATCACCAAATAAACGAAGTTCATCTTTCAATATCTTTCTGTTGAAGGGATGAAATTCAGATGGGGTGGCCGGCCAAAAGGTCAGACTTAGATAATACGCGGCGGGACGCTCTGGACAACAGCGAATATTTAAAGCATCTTGATCACTGCACTGTACTATCTCATAGTCCAGCTGACTTTTTTCTGGCATAGACGTTCGCTTGAGAGAAATTGTAAGAGCCAGTACGCCAGGAAGAGCCCCTGATTAGTAGATATTTGGAGTACAGGTATCAGTTTCTTTTTCTTCTTTCCTCATTCCTCTTCTGCTCCTATTCCCCTGTCGAAGGATTGTTTACCTTCATCTGCATATGAAAGTTAACAACTGACGTGATATTGTTCATGTGTCTCATTAGGCCGGTTCTGACAAAGTTTAATGCTCCCTTTTCTTTTTTATCTATTACATTACATAGCCACCGTGGCTGATATTCATTTGATGGATTATTTAGTAGAAGAACCTTTTGCGTCTTAAATCCTAGTTGAAAATAACACTTAGACGAGTTAGTCTTTGTACTTAAGAGGACATACGGGCATAGTCACCAGTTCTTTCAGCAGGCCTCTCTGAATATTAGGAACAAAAATAGGACAACGAATTGGAATATAACACACGGCGCCAAACCTCCGAAAAGAATTCGGGCAGAGCTTATTTTCCAATTGGCGTCGTGCTGTTTTTTGGTAAATTTTTCTTACAAATTCGCCGGACGGGACCTACATAATTTATGTCGACTTCGAACAGCATCTGAAGGGCAGATGAAGCTTAGAAATGCTTTTTTTATTGAAAACACTTTTTATGAATTTTCGACGTTGCATTGCTCGAGATTGAACCCAGGATCTTCGGTGTGGTAGGCGGAGCACACTACCACTACATCATGGCGACCACCAACGAATAGAAATGGGAGTGGAAATAGGAAAAGGATTAGAAATAGAAATAAAAATAGGAATAGGAATAGGATTAGAAATAGTAATAGCAATAGAGATGGGAATAGAAACAGAGAAGAAAGTGGAAAAGGGAGCAGAATAGGAATAGAAATACAAATAAAAATAGGAATGAGAATAGGATTTGGAAGAGGAAGAGTTATATGAAACAACGTAGGGAGAGTAAAAGTAAAAGATGACATGAGAGAATAACAGTAAATTGATCAGTGTCAGGAGGAGCAAGAGAAAGAAAACAAATGCAGAAAAAGGGATATCTGAGGGACATTCATCTTTTAAAATGCAGGAAAGTAAATTTTCGTGCAGGGTAATGCCTGGCGTATTACTGGCAACTATATTAAGGAGAATCTGCGCAGCCTATTTTGTACAGGACAGTTTTGTGAAATAGGAAGAAGTGGAGAGAGCGGATTTTTAGCATAATCTTTTCTTAAAATTATCAATCTGTTTGAAAAAAAGATTTTTAAGATGCATCTAATGGGAGAGGGGAAGAAAGGAAGTGGAGTGTGTAGAGTAGAAGATAAAAAGTTTATTAAAATTATGCAGGTATACAAAAAGGTCAAGCTGAACAACTTGTGCCTGGTCTTTGAGTCTGTATTGTGTTAATGAGTTTTATTTTTATTGAAAATTTGGTTTTATATTCCATACTGCATTGTTTAGATTACAAATTCATACTACTACTTTTGTTGTTCCTATCAACACGCTATAATAATAATAACGGATTAATACCAACCAAAGCGCGCTCAACCGACACGAGGGGTGTATCCGCTTGACGCACGGATTTTGTTTTTGCCGAGTTGTTGATAGGCGGAGGTTTGTAAGCGTATAGATCTAAAACTGCTCAGCTACAGAATAAAAATCATCAGCTGAGTATTATAAATAACAGTTGGAAATTATACTTATACTGTATTGTTAAATAAGTGCACACTTTTACCATGAGCTACCCAAAAAGGGATTCAGAGGGTTGATAAGCTTCATATTTTCAGAGCTGCCGCAAACCCAATTGTCAACCTCACCTACGCGAGGGGAATCCTGTTACATATATATGGAAGCATCATCACATATTTAGCAGGCCAGACTCTGGCGACCCCAAGTTCCGTAAGGAACTACGGTGGGCGAAATGGCCAAGAAGGTTTAATGTGGTCATATTAATTGTTAATTAGATGGTCATGCAAGTACATAAGTTAATACAAAACAACAACAGCTACCTCTAAAAGCGATTGTAATCATTGTATCATATTTCACAAATATTTATGTAGTAAAACCGTATTTTTAGTTCATATTAGAAAATATTTGTTGTTTGTAACAACATGCAAGTTTAGTTTGTGCCACTAGTGGCCTCCTTTTAGTGACAACTGAACATATAACATTATTAAAAAGCTATTGGCAATAACAACAAACAAACTGCTAAAACACAAACTTACTCCTTACATGCCTGTGCTACGCTGACAACCCAACAACCTGCCGGCAGCTATTGAGATCAAACTGCTGCTGTGTGCAACATTAAATTGGCCCAGTTGTTAACGGCTGCAGCAGCGGGCATATTACATAACTTAAATTTTTTCGACAAACATGCCTACGATCACTTTCTGTCATGCCATAAAGCACTGAACTGTTCTTTGGTGTAACGAAATATTAATTTGGAGCTCGTTTGTTGGGTGTTTTGTTTTATTTTGGAAAACTCTCTGTTATGTTGCAAAAGCTTTTTGCTTTCGCTTTTATTAAAGTGCACATTTTTTTATTTTAATTTGGTTTTTGCAATCAAAATATAATATTAACAACCACGCCCGTAAGACGTGGTAGATATGTTGCTTTTGCGTTCTGTTGCTGTGGTGTCCTGTTGCTGTGCCTAATATCGATCACATTTTCGAGTGACTTGAAATTAGGTGCCAACAACAACAATAACGGTGCACATGACGCTGAGCTGTCAAAAACATGTTTTCAATCGATTTTGTTTAGGTTTTATTTTAATGTTGTTGTTGTATTACGAAATATAGCTCTACTCTGACAGTTAATACAGCTCATTTGCACTTAAAGCCCATTAGATACAACCGCAATGGTGTGGCGATCTTAATGACTGAATTTAGTTCTTCGAATTCGAATTTATGGGTGAACATTGCAGTTAATGTGTGGGCAGTAGCCACCATTTTTGAGGTGTGTTTACTGTTATATTTGGGGTAGTGGAACATATAATGTGTCGTTTTTGTTTACAAGTAATTTGACTTTAAAAATATTACCTACTATTGTGACTACTGCTGTTATACCTTGGGTTGTGGTGCTATGGACATGTTTAGTGCCTGGATAAACTTGCCTAGCAAGCTGTGACGTACAATAAAATACAAATAAGGGTGTGCTAAATGTTTCTTCTGTTGAGCCAGAGGGAGCTTAGTAAAACTTATGAAGTGTTTACATCTCATGAAATTATACAGGAAGGTTTAAGAGCTGAACTTCAGTTGGACAAGTGAGGAGTGAGGCTCAACCAACCATTTAATACAGTCCAAAGCAAGTCCTAAAGTAACACATGTGTAACTACAGGATGTTGGAGCTGTTATGCGAAAGCTCGGTTTCTAAAAGCAAACTTGTTGAGAAGTAATTGGAAAGTACTGTGGCGAATATTAGCGTTTATAACATCACTATGATGTTAGTAAATAAACTCAACGACAGTAAGCCATTTATACGCATACATAGAAGGCAACGAAGAATATTTCACACACATAACCAGCAGCTTGAAGCGAAGACATTATTCCACATACACATATGTAGTCAGCAGATAAGAGCGACGAAGAAAACTACACATCATGTTATCATCAGCTAAGAGCAAAAGCTGTTACTCACACAACAACATTAAAATAAAACGTAAACAAAATCGATTGAAAACATATTTTTAACAGCTAGAAGAAACACATAAACTACAGATGTGCATGTAAATAGCTAAATAACCAAGTATGAGACAACAACTGTTCCAGAAGGCATGTTCGTGAAAAGTCTAGACCTTGTTAGAAATAGGTGAACGATACTAACTGAGAGCATAAAAGCAGCGCGAGAGCAAGCGATATTCAATCTGTTTGATTTAAACACGCTATTAGTGAAGTACACGATAATTGTAATTGTGAGGTACTACTCCAAAAGTAGTCTAAATAAAGAACGTTTTGCTATACTAAATATTTCAGTTATTTATTCGACAGTTCAGAGATTCGAAGGTTAACAGAAGGTGCATAATAATCACGAATCTCCAAAAAGCTCTTATTGAGATAATATACAGAAATCAAAGAACTTTAAGAATTTCATAAGGACGTAGAGCTTTTTATTTCTAAAACTTTTAAGGCATGGAGTACGTGCACCGGCTGCATATTATATTGTAGGAATATTACTTCACAATGGGGGTTGAATGCGGCCTCGAAATCAGTGGACAGTTGCACGCTGTAGGGTGAAGTATTATCACCTCTGC
Organism: Eurosta solidaginis; assembly: GCA_029619165.1. Taxonomy (NCBI): domain Eukaryota; kingdom Metazoa; phylum Arthropoda; class Insecta; order Diptera; family Tephritidae; genus Eurosta; species Eurosta solidaginis. The sequence goes on along the minus strand of JARSSU010029033.1, from coordinate 41,482 downwards.
TGTGGACGCTGGTCAGCAACCAATTGCTCAGGCGGTTCGATGAGGGACCCGTCAAATTTACTGCTTATGCATATGACAAAGCAATTGTCACAAGTGGAAAGTGCCTTCCTAATATTAGTTTTTTGATAGGACGCTTCGGGTTATACATAACTGGAAATCTTATGTCGGGTTGACCACCAATGTGGAGAAGACAGATATGATCTTGTTTACTAAGAGGTACATGGTCCCAAATTAGACCAGGCCCAGGATAGGAGGGGTGACCCGGCAAAAAAAATCTTGCACAAAATAATTAGGACCATGGAAAAATATAAATTGTATATATACAAAAGAATAAGATAATAGAAGAAGGTGACGTAAGAAGTGAAAACGAGGATAGAAGAAGGAGTGGTAGTCGAAGATGAAGTAAAAATATAAATAGAAGAAGAAGAACATGAAGGAGAAGAATGGTTTTATAAAAAGGATAATGTATACAAAAGAAAAAAGTGCCTGAAAAATTTAAAAATATACATAGAGAGAACTATAAAACCATAAGAAGAATTCCTATAAAAAGAAAGGGAGAAAATGCAGAGAAGTAAAGCAAGCATAACGGAAGGAAAATGCTAACGAAAAAAGAAAGACATAAATGCGAATAAAATAAATGAGAGAGTTAGCAAACAGCACACAAAAAGAAATATATAATTGGAAAAAAGAATAAAAGTTCAATTAAGTGGAAGTAAAGAAGCAATAAGAAAAAAGTAGAAGGGGAGAAATAAATAAATGTAATGAAAAGAAAATGCAGGGATAGGAAACAGAAGCGAAATGAAAAGAAGATAAGAAACGAACGTTTGATTCGCCTCAGAGACGAATCGCTAATGTATTTGTACTATATTAAACGATGACAACATATCATTTTACAATTGCTTTCGCTTGCCTGTTTGACATAAAGTAAGAAACGTAAAGACCGAATGAAAGTGATAGAGAATACCATTGCTAGACAAAATCGTTTGGAGGCGAATCGTTCGTCTGAGCTATCATTCGTATAACAGAATAAATCCCTTAAGCTGTGAACATCTTTTTTTCGTATGTTTCATTATCAATTGAATGCAAATAAATGAGCCTTTACTTAAATCAAAATATTTGTCTGCTCTTTAGTGCTATGGTAGAACTAGGCATCAAACTCTATAAGAAGGTCCTGCTTCTTAAATGATCTATTGAACCAGGCTCCTACGCTGGAAGCATGTTAAAAACGTCTTATCAGAGGTTATAAGAGCACTAGTGGAATAAAGCCACAGAATCCGAAGAGAGATGGACTTTATTATAGCTAGAAGTAAAGAGTGTCGTTAATTAGTTGGCTCTTTCAACAACGGAAAGTTCAATGGAAAAGAGTTCAGAATATATTAAACTAACACAATCTTAAACAACAACAAAACTGGGCAAAGCCATAAATTCCAAAACGTTAACAATGCAAGGTCAATGTCCCCATATAAATGAAATATTCCTGCTTTATGCTGAAAATCGGGCATATCAAAATATACATAAAGCATAGAAAAAAAGGAGATTCAGTAAAATTTGCATACACACTGACTCATATACAGTTGTGAATACGATAAAAGCAGTGGCACTTTTATCAAGTTTCGGCGAATAAACTCAGCTTTTTTTATTTTCGATAAATTAAGGAAATATTCTTCTTCTCATTCGCAACGAAAAAGAAACTTTACAAAAACAAATCTACATAACACACAAATTAATATAGAGACCGAATGTCCACATTGTGTTGTTAGAGTAGAAATGAGATATACTTAATTATGCCAGGAAAAAAATACAAGCAGGATAGTCTAGTGGTTAAGGCAACTGCAGTTTCACCGTGTGATGCGCAGTTCGAATCTCGGTGAAACATTTGATAACATTAAGAAATTGCCTGATGATGATTACGTGGCGGTTTTCGAAATTGTACCATCGCAATATGCCAGTAAATGTTTTTTTCTTTCTTTTCAGTTTCTCTTAGAAAAACATAATAATTGAATATTCAATTATTATAAGCTGGTGTTAAGCTCATAAATTCTTAAATTATAAGAAAAAATATTTATAAATCTCGTAGGTGAAGCCATAGCTATAGCATATACATATACAAAGCAATGTCAATGACGTTTCCAAAAAATTTCGAACTTATTGCTTAGAGATTTGTAATATTTTTGAGTATGCAGATTTGTAGCTTAAACAATTCTAGTCTGACTTAGTGAAAATTAAAGGCCTCTCGAAAATTGAATTTTTTGTAAGGGTGTTAGGAATAAATAGAGAAGCAAGAAAAATAGGTCTTGCAGTAAGTGAGGACAGGATAAAGTACTTGCTCTCATCAAAGAAAAAATCGACGCATTCGTGGCGTGGCAGTAACGTCACGCTTGGCGGATATAAACTCGAGACTGTGAAGGATTTCGTCTATTTGGGGACCAGCATTAACAGCATAAATAATGTCTGCTTGGAAATCAAACGGAGAATAGCTTTTGCCAACAAATGTCACGGAGCAGGCAATTAAAAATTGAAGTCCTCGCACGACGAACTAAAATAATGCTCCATAAGTCGCCCATCATTCCGGCCCCGATGTATGGCTCGGTATCTTTGATGGTTTCGACAGAGTGTTCAAGAGAAAATTTCTGCGAAAGTTTATGGTCCTGTCCGTGAATAGAGTGAGGTATAATGACGGGCTTTATGAGCTTTACGCAGGTATGACGATAGTGCAGCTGATTAAAACCCAAAGGCTTCGCTGACTAGCTCATGTTATGCGAATTGACGAAGACGCTGTGGACAAGAAAGAATTTCAGTCTACAGCGCGGTTTTGAAGCAGAGTAAGTGGTAGATCTCCGCTGAGTGGGGAGATCCAGGTGGTGTTCGCGAAACAGGGACAGCTAACGTTAATTGTTGTGAAAGGGCCGACCACTTAGGCGGTTAAGCGCCAATGGATGTTGATGATAATGATAAGGGGTAGGATTTAAAGGCAACCAAAATTTGCAAATAGGCAAAATGAGTTTTCAAAAAAGTCAAAAAAAGGCATTTATTACCTAAAGGAGTAATTCGTTATAAATCTACGTTCTAAAATCCATCTTTTAAGTAATTTAAAATCGTCCTGAAATAAAAATGTGTTCTGCACTTGAAAACATTGAAATTAAAACGATTTTATATAAATAGTCCCTAAGACAATGCATGGTGAATAGAAGAAGGCAAGAAAAATGCAAAGCACCTAGAAAAGGCGGAAAAAGGCGATAAAATCTAAAGAGGCACAAAAAAGGCAAAATAAATATTTATAACTTTAATAAAAAAGATGTCAAACGGGTAATTCTTGATTTTATTTACAGATAGGACCAAGCAGACAAAATAGGCAATTGCTTAAAATCCTAACCATGATGATGATATTGTGACGAATATTAGCAACCCTAAGGCATACTATCATCTCTAAGCCGATACTAAGCAGTCACTTGTATCTACATAAACAAATCAATCATTATGTCTACACATATGTACGTACAAGAAGCGGAGAGATATGCACAAACACATGAATATATCTGAGATGCTCACAAAAGTATGCAATCATCGGTCGAAGTATCACTCACATATACACACGCATATGAGAAGCTATAAACGTGCATCTGTAGTTTATAGCTGGTGAGTCTATAGCTGGTAAACTAGTAGTAAATTCTAGAAGGAGAAACGCCTAGAAATATGTCGACGAGGAAACCGAAGAGTATAAAAGCAGTAACCGCTGAGGCATGGCAATCAGTTTGATTTAAGCACGCTAGTGGTTGCGAAGTATAAGTGTTATTGTAAAGTATTTTCAAAGTAATCTAATAAAGACCATTTTGCATTATTGGATATTGGAGTTACTTTATTCAACAGTTTAGCGATACGAGCGTTAGCAGAAGTTTGCAAATAAGCGGAATTTCACTAAATTTGTTATAATATATTATTTTTTCTGCGTATAAAAAATTAAGTCTATTGTATGACAGAATGTGAAAAACCCATTCGAAAAAAAATGTCAATAACTAATGCGAGTTTTGAGAGACCTATAACTTGTACTTTGGTAGACTAAAATTTATTGAACTACAAAACTACATTCTCGAAAAAATTCAGAAATCTCTTATTAAATGTTCGAGACTTTTTAAATTTTCGAAAATTTTGATTTTTTTCGAAATGTTTGTTTGGTTTGAATAGTTTTATTTCGAAAAACTCATCGAAGTTTTTTCAACTTGTAGAAAGTGAAAAAGAACAACTTTTTTGACGAAATTTGAGAAAAAATTATCAGGCTATTTTCGTGCTCGCTGCTGTAGATACACGCGCCCAAAAATATAATCATTGTATAGTAAACCAAAGAACCGCAAGCCATAAATTTTGATTTAAAATCTATTTTTCAAAAAAAAGGAAACAATAAGATCATCAACACTTTTATAAACAAGCGCAAAACGACAATCAAAAGCTGCAATAAAATGCGGGTGGCAAGCGTCTGCTTTGAGAAAAATAAATGCCAAAATGCTTGAAGTTAAATGCCACTACAATGAAAAGGAAATTAGATGCAGTGCTCAGACTAGCGTAGAAGACATTTGAATTAGTGAAATATTACATCTTGAAGTTTGCAAGTTCATATCAGCGTGTGCCAAGTCGGCGCGATCTACTCGCAGGTCATAACTGTGAATGCTGCTGGGCATGCCGATGGGCGTAGAGCGGCTTCATAGTAAAAGTGGCTGCAAAACCAAGCAACCAAGTGGAACATAAATTAATGTGATCTGTATGCAGCTGTTTGATGCGACCAACGCTGCTGATGTTAGTCGAGCACCTTGACCTGTTGGCAAGTATTGTCTGATGTTTCGCCTTTGTGCTACAAAAAATTGCAGTTATAAGTAGCTGCAATATAGAGCTTTAAATAAGTTGTTGCTTATGCATTCTTATACCCCAGCTGTACTTGTATACAGTGTATTATAACTTTGATTGGATTACGGTTGATTGTACAGGTATAAAGGATTCGAGATATATATATACTTCCATATATCAAAATCATAATTATTGAAAAAAAGTTTGATTAAGCCATGTCCATTCGTCAATCTGTCCGGCCGTTTACACGATAACTTGAGCAAAGATTGGAAGATCTGCACCAAATTCGATATACGAGCTTATCTAGACCCAGAATAGATTGGTGTTGAAAATGAGCGAGCTCGGACGATAACCACGCCCACTTTTTCGATATCGAATATTTAGAAAAAATGGAAAAAATTATATACACCTATCCCCCTATTTAAACGGAAGATCGGTTACAGACAAAACCGTGTATAGTGAAATATACGTTTTCTGATACAAAAACCGTGTAAAGTGAAAAAACTACCCAATTCAGTCATTTATTTAAATAAAACAAAACTAAAAAATCTTAATGAAGGTTCACGAAAAGATAATTAAATCAATTACTTACCAGTTCAAACTAAAAAAACTCGCAATAATAGTAAAAATTATGGCTTTTTGTTCAAATTTTCATCAAACGATTTTCCTTCCACATGAACTACATATGTACTCTGCGTTTGGTTATGTACATACATATTCACAATAAGGGGAATCCCTCAATATTGCAATCAGTGTTGCCAAGGGGACTCAAAAAGGTTTTTAATGATTTGCGAATCTTCGGAGTTTTTCAAATTTTGCTGATTTATGAACCGTGTAAAAGCGAAATCGTGCAAAACAAGTACTGCGTAAATCGGGGGATAGGTGTAATTCAAAATCGAATAACGCTAAGCTAATGATATTTGGTAGGTGGATTGGTGTTATAACGCAAAACACAGATTCCAAAAAATTTATGAATATTTAAAAGAAAAAATTTGGAAGTTTAACAAGCCGTAAATCAAAAGCCGTTAAAGATATTACATTGAAATTTGGCAGAGACACTATCCTTGCCAAATTATATAGACCGAATGAAGATAATCAAAATCGGTTAGAGACCACCCTACCGGGTGAGGGGGATTAGAATATGACCGCGGCAGGTATGCCTGTCGTAAGACACGACTTAAATACAAATCCTGTTTATTTAACAAGCGATGTAGGGAGTGGGAGGCGGTATAGCCAAGTGTGGTCATACCAATCGTTCCTGAGATGGTCGGGATATACCTTAATGGTGCTTGAACGTACCGCATCTGCATCCGGAAAAGGACCATGAATATCGATAACACTCCCCGAGGCCTTCGTGGAGTGCCCTTATCGCTACAACAACAAAAACAATCACGCTCACTTTTCCGAAAGGTCTATAACCTTATCTTAGTTAGTTCAAGTGCACAACGGGTATGTAATGTTCGGCTTCACCCGAACTCAGACTTTCTTACTTGTCTTATTTCAACTTGCAAATTTAATTAATTGCCAGTAGAAATGAGTAAAAGTTGTTTTGCAAATAAAACGTAGCACCAAAAAATTGAATAATGAAAATGAAACTCATATGCAAATGCCTAAAAAAAGTGCAACAATTGCCAACTATTTTTGGTTGTTGCTATTGTTTCTTTTATGGTGCAAGCAACCTTAACCGTGCAACAAAGCGGAAATCGCAACTTAAATTCGACAATGCATACACAATACAAAACTTTCATGGCAAGTGCTTAAAAATTGTAGGGCATAATAGAGAGCATATTATTTTTAGTAAGTACATATTAACACCTATACAAATATTCACTTATGTAAGTGTATATGTGTGTATGCAGACATGCTTCTCTGAAGGCATAAACAACGTTTTTTTTACACTGCAATTTTTCATGGTTCAATTATTATGACATTTTACTATTCAACATTGCAACACGTTCGTCATAATGATATGTTGTAGAAGTTGTTTTCGTAGCATTTATACACTAGTATTTTAAAATAATACAAAAGTTATTAAAACAGTAAAACTACATTAGATATTAATCAATACCTGCAAAAGATATCACTAATTATGCCTTGATTAAAATTCAGTGCAGATTTTCCTACAGATAATTCATGTATTCAGATTTTGCTTTTACATTGAAAAAGTGTTGTCCGTAATAACCCTGCAACAACCATAACACACTCTTGAAAAGTTCAGTCTCTGGCCCAAAATAATGAAGCGAACTCAGCGTCGAGTTCAAGTGAATTTTCATTCGTACTATGCAAATGCATTTGAGCCACACTGTTAGATGTGTTTGTTTTGGTATTGTTGTAATGATAATTGGCATTCATATTAGAGTGAGAGTCGGTGGTTCTAGTAACAGGATAATAACAGAAAACGGCCAAGTTCGAGTTATAGAAGGCAATATAAAATCCTATGATCAGAAAAAAGTGTAAGAAAAGTCTGCATTTCGAAACAAAGATTGACTAAAGGTAGGTCAAGGTTGGACATGCAATGTATTCGAGAAATAGAGCAAAAATAAAGTTAGTACTAATCACAATTATGTTAAATTAAAGGGGGCCCGGAAAACGATATTGTTAGTTTCTCGTTAATTTCTCTATGTAGAGGTGCTTTCGGTAGGCCTTATAGGTTATCGTCCATCCGCTGTGGCGTATATGCAATATGAAAGCTGTGCGCTCTTCGAGTTTTGGATCTAGCACAGTATACAAAGATGTTGCTCTTCTGGTAGCTGGTGTGTAACCGATGATTTGCATATTGGAAGTCATGTTTCATTGCACCAGTTGAAGGTAATGGTTCTAGTTTCTGGAAGTGTGAAAACCTGCATATGCTATTTGAATGGCAACCTAGGCAGGAGGATTTCACTGATCAAGCCTAGGCTAGTTATATGGTCATATACGATATTGAATGTTAGATATAAATATCATACGGTGAGTTGAATCTCTACGTAATACAACTACGGCGTGGTCTTGGTTGCTTCAATATCTTCATTTGTTAAATCATGAAGAAGGTAGATAGCTCAATAGTTCTCGGAGCAAATTCATAGATGATGTGGATCACGTGTTTATTAATTAAACACGTTTCCGCACTAAGAGAAAAACACAAGGGAAAGGTTTTGGTAAAAGCTCTATGCTTCATGCTGAGAATCTTATACTAAGGTTACGGTAGAAGAGTGACGAATCAAAGGGCCTTGGTTTTAGGTCAAAGACATAATAAAAAATTGTTTTTGTAAATAAAAAATATCAGTATTGTTATTAGCTCAATGATAAGATAAAGCATTCATAAGCTGCAAATAGGGCCGCGTATTGAAAATCTCTTTTTTCCAGATACCAGAAAGGCATGATTGGTACAAAAAGTAAAAATGCGAACTTAAAAGCTTTTTTTCCACCGGCCTAAACATGAGCAATGATTACTAGTGTTGGGAACTATCGAATGAATTTTTGCATTCATTCATTTGATCTGCTTTTTGCTAGCTCGAGGCCAATACCGATGTTTTTGTAGTACATTTACTATAAAAAAGAACAATTTCTGGATTGTTTTGCTTACCCCCGGAGTAGCTAAAGAAAAAGGTTATATAAGCCAAAATGTTGAATGTGACTAATTGGGTAAATTTTGCTTCAAGTAAATAATGCAAACATTCAATTTAAATGCCTTTGTTGCAAAGTACATGCATGATATGAAAAAGATTCGCAAACAACTGAGTTTTTGGTCTCACCAATTATTATGGCCAATGTGTCAGTACTCCCCCAAACACGTGGGGGATTTTATGCCGCTACAACAACAACAACAACAGGACAGAAAATTTGTGAAAATGAATATGTATCTGTATTGTTCAACAACATAATATTTTTTTGAATAATCCTTCTCAAACATCCACTATTGGAAAGGTCTTCGACAGGTACTGTTATGGAACTGCTCGCTGTACTTACTGCAGTAGCTGACGAAAGAGAAGTTGATCTACGTTCCTCTTCAGAAATTTACAGGCGTTATTTCTGCTGAAGTTACGTTCTGAGGAAGGCTTACGGCGTAGATGGTCATTTCAATTTAATGTGTTTCCAGAAAATTTAATTTTTTTTGTATAAATGCCATTTAATTTCATTGCGACTTTTAGTGAAAAACTCCCAAACGGAAGATCTCATCAGCAGAGGCAGCATTATATATACTCTACACAATTTAAATAGTTAAAAGCACTTCCTCAGACAAAAGTTTGAAATAATTACCACACTTAAAACGTTTGTCTCTTAGGCTGAAGTAGCAAAAGCATAGATTGGAAAGCAAGTATTTTCTCAAATCAGAAAATAAACCGCAACTTCAAGCTGCATTTTGATCGACCGAACCCTCTTAGCCTTAATCAAAGGCATTTGATTAAAATAAGCAATAAAGCATGAAAACGTTCTCACTTGTTTAAGTGAATAAATAAAGTTCACTAGGACAGAAATTAATATTAACTACTGTACAAATGTCTTCCGATGCTGATAAATAACTCCTAACACTCCTATAAGAAATTGATAACAAATCGATAGCTTTTTGATAATATATAAACGCCGTGGTGTGATGGTAGTGTGCTCCACCTACCACACCGAAGAACCTGGGTTCTCGCCCCGGAAAAAGCAACATCAAGAACTTTAGAAACAAGTTTTTTCAATTAGAAGACAATTTTTCTGAGCGGGTCACCCCTCGGCATTGTTTGGCAAGCACTCCGGGTGTATTTCTGCCATGAAAAGCTCTAAGTGAAAACTCATCTGCCTGCAGATGCCGTTCGGAGTCGGCATGAAACAAATAGGTCCCATCCCGCCAATTTGTAGGAAAAAAATAGGAACACGACGCAAATTGGAAGAGAAGCTCGGCCTTAGATCTCTTCGGAGGTTATCGCGCCTTACATTTATTTTTTATTTAACTTTGATAACTTCTCGTTAACAATATTGCAATACTCCTATAACCGGTCCCTAATTTTTCGATAACAAATTAATAACTTTTATAGACCATTTTTCGATAATGAATAGACAGCTTCTCGATAACAAATTCAAAACATACCGATAGCTTTTCGATAGATAATCAATAATTTTCGAAAACAAAACATAACAAATCGATTTATTTCAATAACTTTTTGATAACATTTCGATATATTTTCGATAAGTGTTCGACAACTTTTCGATAATAAATTGATAACTTCTAGGTAACAAACCCATAACTCCTTATTAAACAATCAATCACATCGAAAGCCTTTGTTATGTGTAGCAAGTTTATAACGCTTCGATAAAAAATCGATAACTCGTCTATATCATATTTTCAAGGCACACACATGTATACCTAGGTTAATTTATGATGGCTGGCCACGCCCAAAGGAGAACATCGCATCATCCTATTGGTGCATAGATACTAATGGTAACAGCTCTTTTCCTCGACCCTTCATTAAAGGGCGCCGTTTTTCTTAGGCGAATCTTAGATTTCGAGAGCGTAATCGAAGAAGCGTTGATTAAAATTTGATGTGGTATACTAACCGAAGAAGATGATTCCCACTAACAGTGCACTAAATGTGGCTTTACGTGTCATTTTATCCTATAACAGTCTTGCAAACATGCAGCAGTCTCTGCGTTCCAACATTTGTTGTCTGTGTGTTCTCATTAAATTTGTAGACCATAAAAACGCCGATATGTTTTATTTAGTATTATTTCTTAACCAGTTAAATTCCTGCTTTGAGGGACTCACTTTGTACCCATATCCGTTTGACCAAGAACATACAACATTTATTGGAATGTGTAGCAGTTCATAGAGGATGAGAGTTTGTTGGTGCTTACAGGTTGCTGTTAAAGCAATGTCGCAGGCGAATGCAATTACTCTAAAACTGATAGATCGCAGCCGCAATGGTAATGAGTTTGCCGAAAAATTTTAGAGTAGGTTTAGGGTTTGAAAATAATGGCTGCACTTTACAAGTAATGTACTATTTTGTAGATTATTATTATTGGGTATAGAAGCACTGCTACTTTTGTGCAGATATATTAGTGAGTTTGGCTTATATTTTCGTTGCCGGAAGTATAAAAAATTTACTCTGTGCAGTCAGTCCATTGAAGTCTGAATTGTTTTGTTTCCCAGTTACTTATGTTTCCCTGGTGTGTGCTTTTGTGAGTCCACAAAACGACTGTGGAACCATATAATGCTGCTATAGCACCCTGCTTTGCTAGGTAATTTGCATGTTCATTACCTTCATGTCTTTGAAGTGTGGGAATCCATCCTAACAAAACCTTATTTTTGGCTTCCAGGTCATTAAGGATTTCAATGCAGTCATCCACTAATGTAATTGTGCAGGATTTCCAGACACGCAGGGAGGCCAGGCTATCCGACGAAAATGTAGATGCTCTTCGAGTACGAGCCTCTCCGCAGACATTATCTACCGCAGACTTCTATTGCTTGTATTGGTTGCCTGAAATATGGTGAGGTAGCATCCCATTGGTATTGATTTCTTGAAGTTCGGCCTATAGATGCCAGCTCCCGTTCTTCCGTCATCGAACTCCGATCCATCCGTGAACCAGACCTCTGTTTCCCAGTGGATCCTCTCCGCAATGGACACTTCAAAGTTCAGTGATATTTTGAGCTTAGAGGTCACGCAGTTGTAATTTGGAATTTCCTATGCATTTTCTTATAACTTTTTTTGTAGAGAAATTTCCACGATTTTCGTCAGACAGAGCTGCTGCCTTATTAGAATGTCGACTTAATTTATATAGTAATAAATTACATCTTTTAATGTTTAGTTTTAATTACGAACTACTCCTAAACTATTTTATTATTCACAATAACGCACAACCAACGACGTCTGCAATTAAGCTTATATACGAAAACGCATAAAAAATTCACTTAATCGGATTAATGGTGCTCAATAGATGACGCTAGAAGAATTATGGATTCGCCATTATTGCAGCACGCATTGCATATTGAAGGAAATTAAGTATTTTTGCATATAAACCTAGACTTGTGTTTTCCATAAAACAAAATACCATAAGCATATAACTGCAAAATTAAATTTGTTACATATTTTGAGCAACAACAAAATTTTCATAAGCCGTTAGCTTTTTAACTATCAACGAGGCGTGTAATAAAGCAAGCTTGCAGCGCAATCAACAGGGGCCGGATTAACCCTCCTCGGGGCCCTAGGCAACCATTAATTTGGGGGCTCTTTTTCATGTCCGCTCCCTTCTTTATTCGATTAAAAAATACAAACTTATATCTTTCATAAACATTTTATTCTCAAAATGTAATAATATCAATAGAATTACTATCTGTATTTTAAACATGTCCTTTTATACATTTGTTTTCGGCAAATACATCAATTATATCATCAATATAGATTTTTTTCAATAAATCTGACTCAATGCAAAGTTCACCTAACATCTCGAGTCGCTCTTGTTGCGTTTTAGGTCTTTCAGCAGCTTTGATTCTTTTTAATTGCGAGAAGGATCGTTCGGCAGAACAATTTGTGATCATTAATGTTAAAGGATCCGAAGAGCTATTTACTGTGCAAGGAAATAAACCGGCTAATTGATTTTCCATTAGAATCTTATACAAATGACTATGAATTTTTGTGCATCAGTGTATCTGGAGTTCACGTAACTTTGAATTGTTTCATTTCAATGAAAATTGTTTCCAAATCTCTAGAATAAAAATGAACTAAGTTATTTATAGCTTCGTGGAGGTCTCCCTCACTTAGAGAAAGGTTGATAAGAAATGCAAATCTCTCTGAAACTCCCATATACATTTTCGCACGTCGTTTGATTTCACTGTGAAAATGGTCGATGATTTCGAGGAAACCTTTTGTCCTAAATCACCGCGAGGCGAAAATTCTATGAGCCTTTCCCTCATTAGGCTGGTTTTTTCTAAGAGTACTTTTTACGATTTCTGTATAACCTAAACCAGGTAGTAATTGTTTTGTTTTTTCCTCGAAATCATGGAAATTTTCACGGAAGGAAACTAAACTCTTTTCTAACAATACGTACAAAACATCACACGTTTGCAAATCTGCTTTTCACTTTGCAATGACTTACTCACTGAACGCATATCAGTCAAAATAGAGTTCCATAAAATTCGAATTTTTGCATTTTATTCGCGATACACGTCGTCTCATAACCAGTATCAGTATTTTATGATTCATCATCAGCAATGATTTCTAGAGCCTCTAATATGATATCAAATGAATCGTCAACTGCATTCGTCGCATTCATATGTACTTCCCAGCGTGTAGCTGACAATGTCTTCAAAGTTTTCTCATTGTTTATTTTATCTTTTAATACGCCCAAAGATAGGTGAAGCGGAAAAAAATTATATAATGTCTGCATAATGGCGAAAAAATCTACTGCATAAAAATAGCACTTCACAGCATGCTCTCCAACCAAATTAAGGGAATGCGCGGAACAGGGAACATAGATCGCATTCTCATTCAAACTCAATATTCTTGCTTGCACACCTTTATACTTCCCGGAAACTTTAAAGTTTGACTCGCTAGACTTTCACCAGTATTACCTTCCAACTGAAGAAAAGTTATAAACCTTTTTATTATTCAATATACTCTCCTTTCACTTCGACACAATTTTTTGCAGGCTCATACAATTTTTCAAATGAGTCGGAAATGTCCTTTTAGGAACCTTGTCTAGTTTGTCGGTCGTCGCCTTTTGAATGCGGCAATTAGTTTTACTTATTTGAGGAAAATTTATTTTCAGCTCTGATTATATTTTTCCATCACTCTCTAGAATTTGGTGTTTTTACGAAAATTTCAGAAGTCTTTTTCATTTTTCGGGTGCCCCAGGCAAATACCTATTCTGCCTACTTGTAATCCGGCCCTGACAAACAACAACAACAAACACACAACCAAGTGTAGTGGTCACACACATACCTTTCACTTTTCATTTGAATGCATGCGATAAATGCAATGGCGGTGCGACAGCAAACCGCGTGCTCCTGTTCAGCATAATTGCGCTGCTATGATGCTGCTAATGGCGACTGCTTGGTGTTGTTGTTATTGTATTGCTGTTCTTTTAGTTAGTCCATGCAGGCAAAAGCCATTAACTGGCAATTTATTACGATCGAAGAGAGGCGTAACGCAATGTGGTGGCACGAGTCGCTGCTGAGATGTATGTCCAACGACTGTATTTTACTGCTTATAAATGTATGCGTGTGTGTGATTGTGTGTGTTCACAGCGAATTACTCTATCAAACGTATGTTAATGCGTTCAATGCCGGAAATATTGCATTCAACCAACATACGATCAACCGATCACAAGCATTATGTGTATGTAAGTGCATTGGTTTGGTCAGTTAATTTGCAACAACGTAAAATTATTACCATTGAATAAGAATTAAGATAACAGTGTAACCACAAGTGCCAGACTTACTAACGATAATCACAACATAAAATAAAGGTGGCAGACATTGTGGCAACGCGTGTGCCAAATACAAATTGGTAATGCAACCGTTAATTTGTAAGTGATATGTGTGTGTGGTGTGTGTCAATAGTGCGTGCAAATGTTACCACATTTTTCATGTACATTATTTAAGAAAAGTAATTTTATTTTTTGTTGCTTAAAATTTAAGTTAATTTTTCAATTTTTCAGTTTGTATATCTAATTGATCATTTTTTTGGCGCTTATGTGCGCTCTCAACGCTGCTATTGATTTTGCAAAGCTATTGTTGCAGTCAGTTATGTGGCAACAGATCAAAGAAGATGTTGACTTATATGTTGAAAACAAATTATATGAAAAGGAATAGAGGAAGTTATGCAAAAAAAGAGATGCCAGGTGCAACTGTTAATTATATTGAATCCAAATGTGTATACTATTCATGAGCACAATTGTATACACTGAAAGAAATAGTGCTAGTAAAATCAACAAATCGGTTCTGTTGTTCTTGACTTAACGGAGATTCGGTGAAATTGATCGAATTATGCTTAATTCGAGCGAGTTCTTTGTCAAGCGAACAAATTAGTTTAGTCATTTCAACAAAAGAGAAATGGTCGCTCTTAATTTAACAAAATTCTGTAAAATTGACAGATTCCTAATCAATCTAACTGATTTTTCTGTTAACACAACTGATCTTACAGGTCATTTCAGCGGCGATCAACCGTCAATACATGAGCAAATTTCAAAGAGAATTTACGCTCACTGAGCTCCCTACTTTACACTTATGACGATGGTCCCACTTGTTAAAAAAAACACCAAAATAAGAAACCATCAAATCGAAAATACATAAAATGGGGAAAGCAATAAAACAACTAGTTTTTCAGTTATCAATACAAAACGAAAAAACTCTTTTTGAATTTAGTGTGCAAAAAATTATGAGATACCGTGACACCTATTTATCGGGTACAATTTTGCGATTCTCTCCATGCCAGAATGCAAAATTGTAGCGACCCAGCTTTGATTGCGATTTGATTACCTATATTCTAATAACTTCGACAAGTCTCTATTTAAAATGTTATGTCAAACATTTGTATACTAAAAGTTTTGTTCGAAACAATCAAGTGTGGCAACTACATTGCGAGAGAAGAAATTGAGAATGAGCTGAGCTGCAACTGAAAGAATTGATAATCAGTTTTGTGACTCCTATTTTCATTTCTCTATTCATATGTATGTATATGTAGCGAGCATGCGTATATGTATTCACATATTTACGTATTTATATGGCGGCCGCCGTGGTGTGATGGTAGCGTGCTCCGCCTACCACACGAAGACCCTGGGTTCACACCCCGGGCAAAGCAACATTAAAGCTTTAGAAACAAGCTTTTCAATTAGAAGAAAAATTTCCAAGCGGAGTCGCCCCCTCGGCAGTGTTCGGCAAGCACTCCGGGTGTATTTCTGCCATGAAATGCTCTCAGTGAAAACTCATATGCCTTGCAGATGCCGTTCGGAGTCGGCATAAAATAAGCAGGTCGCGTCCCGCAATTTGTAAGAAAAATTAAGAAGGAGCACAACGCAAATTGGAAGAGAAGTTCGGCCTGAAATCTTTTCGGAGGTTATCGCGCCTTACATTTATTTATTTATGGCAACATCGGTACTTCATACAAAGCTGTCGCAACAACTTTTTTTTGTTCATTTGACTACTAAAATAGTCAATACGAATCAACGGTTGTGCGCAGTTGATTCAACATCTTGTTGCGTTGGAGAAAATTGACAGAAATGTCGGTTGAATTGACCCGTATTTCGGTTGATTTTACCAGGCTTTTCTTCAGTGTATGACCTACAATGGATTAACTTAGGCCTGTTTTCAGTACAAGTTCAACTCAGTTTGTCAGTTAAACTACGCTTAAACTTATTCTTTTCAGTCTACTTTAACTGCAGTTTAAGTGAGCTTAAGCGGCGATCTGGCAGGGTTAAACTCTAGTTAACCTATCAGTTATTTGCTTTCGTTCGAAATGGCGTCGAATATACCCAACAAGCATTTGGGCTTGAGTACCATAAGAGCTCATGTTGCATAACTAGGCATACTTTATAAAATCTCAAGATTTGTTTCGAAACAGTGGTTCAACTCGAGAATCATAGCATACTCAGCAACAGAGGGAATATTTTATAAAGCAAAAATGCTATTACTTAATTGAAAAAATTTAATTAACAACTTGTAGTTCTCTATTAGGTGGTAGTGATTGGAGACTGAAGTTGGATACACCTCCGGAACTAGATATATATTTCACTGGAGAAATTTGTTTCCAATTGTTGGGTAAACAAAATCCAGCTGTTGTCGTATCTACAAATTATCTAGATAATAAAAAACCAATATTACCACAAAGGCGGCCTTAAATTGTGACTATAAACTGCTCAGTAGTTTAAACTAGAGTTTAAATTTGACAAAGAGTTTAAGCAAACGTAGTTTAATCTTAGCTTATCCAACTACTGAAAAAACTGGGCCTATTGAATATCACACGGTAGGTATCCCTGGTAAGCAGTCGGTAAGCGCATGCATCAGCTTCTTTGCAAAATATGGTCGGATGAGTGCATGACCCGACGATTGGAATCTAAATATTGTTTGCCCTGTCCACACGAAAGAAGATTGTGCCTTCTCAATATTGCATATAAGGTCCTATCAAGTATATTGTGCGAAAGATTGAAGCACACCGTGAATTGGCTGGTGGCACTTATCAGTGAGGCTTCAACTTCAAACCTGGTAAATCTACCATCGACAAAATTTCACAATGCGCAAAATCTTAGAAGAAATCAGCGCTAAAAGAATTGACACACATAACTATTCGTCGATTTTAAAGCCGCCTTCGACAGCACGCAGCTATGTCTAAATTTGTTTTCCTAAAAAAATTATACGGCTGTGCAAAATGACGTTTAGCAACACCATCAGCTCAGTCAGAATTGGTAAAGTCCTCTCCGAGCCGTTCGAAAATGAACGAGCGTTTCAGACAGGGTAACCCCTTATCGTGCGATTTCTTTAATTTGAGGCTGGAGAAATTATAATAACTGCAGAACTTAACCGCTCGGAACAATATTATATAAAAGTATTAAATAATGATGACATTGATATCATCGGAAAGAAGCGGAAAAGATGAGTTTGATGTTGAATGAGGACTGAACGAAGTACCCGCTGTCATCGATCAAAGAGTCAGCGATTTGCTCTTTGAAAATCACACTCCTGTTGGCAGCCGTAATTTCTTAATAGTATATTTCGGAACAAGCATCCACACAGGCAACGACATTAGCTCCAAAATCCATCGGAGAATCACTCTGCCAATAAATACTACTTTGGACTAGGTAGGCAATTGCAAAGTAAAGTCCCCTCTCGGCAAACGAAAGTTATGCTCTACAAGTCACTTATCGTACCCGTCCTGCTATATGGTGCGGAAGCATTGACCATGAAAATATCAGATGAAGCGGCTCTGGCAGTGTTCAAAAGAAGGGTTCTTCGAAAGATTTAAGGACCTCTACGCGTTGACGATGGCGAGTACCGAAGATGACTTAATGATGAGCTGTACGACCTCTAAGCAGACATCAACGTAGTCCAGCGAATGAAAACGCAGCCGCTACTCTGGCTAGGCCATATTATGCCAATGAAAGATGACGCTCCGGCTATGAAAACATTTTTAATCGGAACCTATGTATGGAAGCATAAGAAGAGGGCGACCCCCACTCCGATGGAAGGGCCAGGTGGAAAGCGAATTAAACTCCCTTGGTAGGACAAGTTGGCATCAGTTCGCAGAGCGAAGAAGCTACTAGCGCGCCTTGTTGGGCGGCCGTAACTGTTAAAACGGTTAAGCGTCAATTACGTAATAAGCAAGTAATTTTCCCTGTCCTAAGAGGTGGCAAATACATATCCAACAAAAAGCTCAAGGTGTAAACAAACCGTTATCGCGGCATTCGGGCTTGTACCTGCAGGTGCTAATACAAGAGGGTACCACAAAATTTGGTATACTGCTATTATTTTGTTTAGGTTAATATTAAGAATGCATTATTTTCAGAAAATTGGTTCGGTAAAGAAGGAGAAGTAAAGAAGCTCGAGAGGAATATCATGGGAGAGAATGAGAAGTAATGTGAAAAGAATATAAAGACAGTGGAAAAAGATAGACAAAGACGTGGAGGTTAAAGGATAGTGGGAGGGAGTTAGAGATAGGAACAGTAAGAGTAACGGGCAGAATTCAGATTAAAGCACCCTACATATTTTTATATGGATACCAAAATCCAAAAGCACATAAGTACTAGTTAGATGCTTTTGTTCTATCATAGGAGGAATGTAGTGTTGTTAAGGCCTACGCTGCGTATGAGTAACAGAAGAATGGTGAGTACATTTATTAGAGACAGTTAAAAAGTATCGAGACCGACTCTGAATGTTTTTAAAAGAAATATATAACAAACGATAATATGCGGCCAATTCAAACTAAATCTTTAACGAAATCCTAGTATGCAGTAATTATTTAAGACGTAGATTCCGGAAGACTATTTTGCATGAAATTTCTAACACTATTCTTAATTTAGCATGCAATACTTCGGTAGGAGTTGAGCAAAACTCAAAATTAAGATAGAGCCCATCTAACGTTAGAATTAACACATTTCCATGCCGCGAGGATTATAACACTTATTAATAATCAAAAAATTAACCAAAAAAGTGCACATTTTTATTAAAAAAAGAAATAACAAGAGTTTTTAGGCCGAGTCTCTTTCAATTTACATCGTGCTCCTTTTCAATTTTTCCTACAAATGGCGGAACGGGACCCACTTTTTATGCCGACTCCGAACGGCAACGCAAATGCAGGTGAGCTTTCACGGAGAAGCTTTTTCATGACAGAAGTAAACTCGGAGTGCTTGCCAAATCACTGCCGTTTAGAAAAACTTCTCTAATTATAAATTTTTTTTCTAAAATGTTGATGTTGCTTTGCCCGGGGCGTGAACCCATGATCTCCCGTATGGTAGGTGAAGCGTGCTATCACCGCACATTGGTGGTAGCTACTTGTTTACCATTGTAAGTTTGCTATCGTACTCAACTTACAGGGTACATTGTTTCCAGCATTGATTTTATTCACACTACTTTCCATTTGGTTAACGTACCTGCAATGAAAAAAAAGAAGAAATTATTTTTTCAAATGGCTTGAATATATTTTTTTGTTATATTAGACAATTAGATATTGACATTGTAACATCAAACATCATGAAACCACAGGACTTGGTATTCAGAAAAATTTATAAAAATTGGCCTAGGTCGGATAGAGATCACGCCCACATTTATTTAAGAGATTTTGGAAAGTTCGTAGATTAATATTATATGCAAAATCTATACGAAACATGTTTTATATAAGTGATATTTTAATTTCAAAGTATCATTGTAACAAAAACAGGTAAATTATTAATGAGCGTGACACCTCCTCACATTGGGGATTAAGCACTAATTTCATTCAAAATCACTTACAGGTTCGAAAAATCAAACCGATAGCAACAAATTTTACACACAAATTTTCGTAATTGAATTCTGAAGATAAACGCATCGCTGATTCTTCAAATTAATTTGTTTATTAAACAATTTTTTGGAAAACAGCCTATTCTTTGCCGAACTTTATATTATAATACGTATTTATGTATCACTTTCGTGACATACAATTTTTGCTCAATACTTAAGAGAATGATATACACTTTAAGATATAGTAGGTATTGCTAATCTGAAATTTGACATTCGTTTGCAAAATTAATTTGTTTAAACAATTTTTTAAAGAACATTTTGCAAAATTGTTTTTTTTCTAAATAAGTGCCAAATTTGGGCTTTACAGAAAAAAGGTCCGAAATGATAGTTTTGTTATTAAAATACAATGGTTCATCATAATGTAAGTATTGTATCAAGTGATCGTATGGAATATTTCTTGTGAATGCCGGTTCAGATAGTAAATTATCGTCATTCAGATCAATCATATCAGTATAATCTGAAGAATAAAAATGATATGTATTATATTTTTGTAAACTGTGAGTTTAGTGGATGAAGTATTTTCTCTCGATAGTACACAATTTTTTTGATAGCTCTATCACGTATGGATTTTCTATCATCAAGTAACACTGTTAATAAAATGTTTACTGGTTGAGCGTAATATGAATTATTTTTTATTACACCATCTACAATATTAAGTAAATTACGTGGTAGGTATCGTATCCAACGAATAAACTTTGATAAAAGTACACTACCGTATACAACAGATTTATAGTATTTTACATTGAAATATATTGGCACATAAATTCTAATAATATAAACTGCTAGAGTTCCGAAGTATAGGTATATAGACGTAATATCCTGCTTGCTTTGGTTAGCCAACGATAATGTACAACTGGTCCTGGTTTATGTTAGCTAAATCAACTGAAACAGTACCATTTGAAATTGCTTTGGCCATTTGATATAAATATTTAACATCTGTAGATAATTCTCGTTCTTGTTCATCACTGATCATCTATATATATAAAAATGAATTGCTGTTCGTTAGTCTCGCTAAAACTCGAGAACGGCTGAACGGATTATCTTATATTGGTCTTGAATTATTCGTGGAGGTCTAGGGAAGGTTTAAAAGGTGAGAAAAATTCGAATACTTGCCGGGAAAATACTCAAAACAGCATATTTCCTCGAGATATAGGCCAAAACGTGGACCCGGGTACCCCTAGAATATGCATATCAAATGAAAGCTCTTGCTGAGCGCTTTAGTAGAGGGTAATTTTCATACCCCTGGGTGACTCGGGTCTCGAGATATAGGCCAAAACGTGGACCTGGGTACCCCTAGAATGTGTTATAGAATATGGCTACCAGATGAAAGCTGTTGACGAGTGCTTTAGTAGGGGAGTAATTTTCATACCCCTGGGTGACTAGGGTCTCGAGCTATAGGCCAAAAAGTGGACCCGGTACCCCTAGAATCTGTTTATAGAATATTGATATCAGATTAAAGCTGTTAATGAGTGCTTTAGTAGAGGGTAATCTCTTACCCCTGGGTAACTAGGGTCTCGAGATATAGGCCAAAAACGTGGACCCCGGTACCCCTGGAATGTGTTTATAGAATGTGGATATCAAATGAAAGCTGGTGATGAGTGCTTTATTAGAGGGTAATTTCATATCCCTGGGTGACTAGGGTCTCGAGATAAAGGCCAAAAAGTGGACCGGGTACCCCTAGAATCTGTATAGATATCGATATCAGATTAAAGCTGTTGATAGAGTGCTTTAGTAGATGGGTAATTTTCATACCCTTGGGGACTAGGGTCTCGAGCTATATGCCAAAAAGTGGACCCGGGACACCTAGAATGTTTATAAAATATTGATATCGAATGAAAGCTGTTGATGAGAGCTTTAGTAGAGGTAATTTTCATACCCCTGGGTGACTATGGTCTCGGGATATAGGCCAAAATGTGGTCAGACGGAAAAAGCTTATTAAAATGTATGCAGATTGGCCAAATTTAGGGCAGGACAACGTCTGCCGGGTCTTCTAGTACAATATATATTTTCCAATGTTATTGGTTCAAAATCACTTACAACTTGAAAAATAAATTTTTCGCATCAATTAAAATTATTTTCTACTTTAATTTGATTGAAAAAATATATAAAATATTTTTAACAAATGCATACCTGAAATTTTTCACAGTCTTTAATGTCTTTGTAAATTTTTCCACTTGCTGCTCTTGGTCCACTCGTGACTGTTTTATCTAATGCTCCAATGTAAAATAATTTATTTGTTGATTGTACGAATGCTGTAAATTCCTGAAGTTTTTTTAATGCTTTCGTGATATTTTTCAATTAAAACATTTAGTTTTCTTAGAATACTACGTCTATTAATTAACTGAATATTCAGTTTATTCCAAATTTCAAACAATTTATCAATTACATGAGGAGTTACGTTTTTATGCAAAAATATTTTACTTTGAGTTTTAGCATGATCACTTAAAAAAAATAAAATCTTAAAATGTCACGACTAGACGGTAAATTCATATTATTTAATTCACTTGATAAACCAAATGCAATAATATC
This sequence comes from Eurosta solidaginis, assembly GCA_029619165.1. Taxonomy (NCBI): domain Eukaryota; kingdom Metazoa; phylum Arthropoda; class Insecta; order Diptera; family Tephritidae; genus Eurosta; species Eurosta solidaginis. The sequence continues at coordinate 19,170 of JARSSU010029033.1, read as the reverse complement.
GTGTTCAAATATATTTGATATAGTGGATTCATTTAATGTAGACGAATTTGGTTCATCCATTTTAAATTTAAATACAAAAAGCTGTAAACAAAAAAATTTCCATAAGAAATTTGTTAAAAATGAATATATAGTAGTTAAAATTTCATTTTAGGCTAACTCTCATAATTTAAGCCTGCTATATCTACTAAAATTCAAATACACTATAGACATTAATACAGATTCTGAAATTTACGTAAAATACCATTAAAGTAAGCCCAATACGATATTTTTCCTATAATTCTATCAGTAGCTATGAAGATTTGTTGGACAAACCCTACATTCATATGGCAAAATATATATTTTGCAAAAGTGGGGGACCTAAAATCGGACTTAGAGCTATGGTGTGTTCTTAGAATCATCTGTAGATTACGTTTTTGCTATACTCCTGATGGGAAAAATTTGACCCTCTCTAATATATATATATTTGGTCTGTTTTGGGGTAACATTTGATTTCTTTTCACAGTCATTTTCTATTGATATTCATGAGCATTTTACATTGAATAAATTTTTGCAACTATCTGTATATGAATACGATTATTTTTGCACTTCCGCGTCTTATCTGAGACATAATTAAACACTATTCAATAATTGTATTTCGTCAGCGAAAGCACCTAGAAGGGAGCTGTTTGAACCGCATAGCCTTAACAAACTTGACCGATATACGCAAACGACTACAACATCCAACATCGTCTATAATCATCACGATCTTAGAATATGATAACGAAGCAACTTAAAGAATCCAAGCGCAAATCACAATCTCATATCATTCTTTAAATATACCTAACTGCTTTTTTCTTTGACACCCAAACTCATGGGAGATGTTGAAGCCGTGTCCAGGCATGTCGATCAAGTTTATCTTACCTGCGTTTCAAACAGCTCACATCTTCCGCAAGTTCCATCCAGCATGTCTTTTCTGGAAAGGCGTATGTGGAGAAATAGTGGGGTTATTTTGCTTAGGAGAAGCATTAACATTATTTCTCGTCTTGAATATACATACATATGTATTTTGTTTATTTATAATTTTCCTGAATTTATGATTGAAAACCCAGCCAGCATTTTTTGAAAATTTTGATCAAAAAGTATTCAAATATCATACCCCAAGATGATTAAAAACGTTCAAATTTAAAAGTATTTTCTATTCGAAAATTATTGTAACATCGGGAGAAAAATGTACATTAAATGAAATTATTCTTGAATAATCATTTATGATTTATATTCCGAAACGCTTTTTATTTATAACTGATATCATTGTAAAATTCAACTTTAATTGTTTTAGAGTAATATTTGACTGCTTTACAGAGTCATTTTCTGACCATATTCGCGAACATATTTCAATCGTTTTGGTTGAGATTTTTGGAATGATTCTTGAATACGATTATAATGCATTTATTCTTCGTATCTCATACAAAATAAGATACTACATGATAATCTTATTTCATCAGGAGAAGAAAGCATGCGGAAGTGAGCTATTTGAACCAAAGGTAATTCGCAAAGAAAATTGACCGATATACACCAGCGACTACTCGTACAACATTCAACATCAGCTTTGATCGTCAATATCTAAAATACGATACGGTACGGGATGTTGAAGACCTTAACAAACTTGACCGATATACATATGTCAAGAGAGTTTCACTTACCTGTTCAAATAGTTCACAACCTTTGTATTGTCTAATGGTCGGATTTGTATTTTCTGTGAAGCCGAAGGTGGGGAAATGGTTGGGGGACATCTCCGGTTACGAGCAGTATTCACATTATTTCTTGTCTTGAATAATATCTTATGTATAAATAATACAATTTTACTATATTTGTTCTGAACTTCATGATTGAAAAAATGTGTGTATGTGCAAATAATAAGATCTTCAATGAAAAGCAAAATTTTTACAAGTATAAAATTCATTATTCAGTGAACAAAATAATCAGAAAAGATTCAGAAAGCTGAATGAAAAATGATTAAAAATTTTAGATCGCCTAAAGTAAATACATTTGATTCAAAAATGATTCCAAAATATGATTGAAAAACTGTATTCAGTTTTTGATCAACAAAAGTGTTCATATTTGATTATTTCTTTTGTTCAATTGTATGATAACTCATTATTTAGTCAGAAAGAGTAATCATATTGTATTGCCATGCAGGGAAATTCAAAACTTAATCATATAAATGCTGAGTGGGAAGATTTTTACATATACATATGTGAAAAAAATTAGATTTTCAATAAAAAGTATAATTTTAACAAGTGAAAAGTCCATTAAATAGCCAAAAAATGTTATCAAAAAGGATTAAGAGGGTTGATTGAAAAATGATTATAAATTTTTGATTAATTAATGTATAAATTGACTCAAAACTAGTTACATTAAAAATATTTTCAGATTTTGATTATTAAAAGTAATAAAATCTTATCAATTTTTTGTTCGTTTTTATGAAATGTTAAAAATAAATCACCAACGTTATTCAAAAATGATTCCAACAAGTAAGGAAGGATAAGTTCGGGTGTAACCCGAACATTACATACTCAGTTGAGAGCCATGGAGACAAAATAAGGAAAATCACCATGTAGGAAAATGAACCTAGGGTAACCCTGGAATGTGGTTGTATGACATGTGTATCAAATGGAAGGTATTAAAGAGTATTTTAAGAGAGAGTTCTATGGATGGACGCCATTTAGGGATATCGCCATAAAGGTGGACCAGAGCTGACTCTAGAATTTGTTTGTACGATATGGGTATCAAATGAAAGGTGTTACTGAGCATTTTAAGAGGGAGTGGGCTTTAGGTCTATCGGTGGACGCCTTTTCGAGATATCGCCATTAAGGTGGACCAGGGGTGACTCTAGAATGTGTTTGTATGATATGGGTATCAAATGAAAGATGGTAATAGTATTTTAAAAGGGAGTAATCCTTAGTTCTATAGGTGGACGCCTTTTCGAGATATCGCCATAAAGGTGAATCAAGGGTGACTCTAGAATGTTTGTACGATATGGGTATCAAACGGAAGGTGTTACTGAGCATTTTAAGAGGGAGTGGGCATAAGGTCTATAGGTGGAGACCTTTTCGAGATATCGCCATTAGGGTGGGCCAGGGGTGACTCTAGAATGTTTGTACGATATGGGTATCAAACGAAAGGTGTTACTGATCATTTTAAGAGGGAGTGGGCATTAGGTCTATATGTGGACGCCTTTTCGAGATATCGCCATTAGGGTGGGCCAGGGCTGACTCTAGAATATTTGTACGATATGGGTATCAAACGAAAAGTGTTACTGAGCATTTTAAGAGGGAGTGGCATTAGGTCTATAGGTGGACGCCTTTTCGAAATGTTGCCATTAGGGTGGGCCAGGGGTGACTCTAGAATGTGTTTGTATGATATTGGTATCAAATGAAAGATGGTAAAGAGTATTTTAAAAGGGAGTAATCCTTAGTTCTATAGGTGGACGCCTTTTCGAGATATCGCCATAAAGGTGGACCAAGGGTGACTCTAGAATGTTTGTACGATATGGGTATCAAACAAAAGGTGTTACTGAGCATTTTAAGAGGGAGTGGGCATGAGGTCTATAAGTGGACGACTTTTCGAGATATCGTCATTAGGGTGGGCCAGGGGTGACTCTAGGATGTGTTTGTACGATATGGGTATCAAGCGAAAGGTGTTACTGAGCATTTTAAGAGGGAGTGTGCATTAGGTCTATAGGTGGACGCCTTTTCGAGATATCGCCATTAGGGTGGGCCAGGGTGACTCTAGAATGTTTGTACGATATGGGTATCAAACGAAAGGTGTTACTGAGCATTTTAAGAGGGAGTGGGCATTAGGTATATAGGTGGACGCCTTTTCGAGATATCGCCATTAGGGTGGGCCACGGGTGACTCTAGAATGTGTTTGTACGATATAGGTATCAAATGAAAGGTGGTAATGAGTATTTTAAAAGGGAGTAATCCTTAGTTCTATAGGTGGACGCCTTTTCGAGATATCGCCATAAAGGTGAACCACGGGTGACTCTAGAATGTTTGTACGATATGGGTATCAAACGAAAGGTGTTACTGAGCATTTTAAGAGGGAGTGGGCATTAGGTCTATAGGTGGACGCCTTTTCGAGATATCGCCATTAGGGTGGGCCAGGGGTGACTCTAGAATGTTTGTACGATATGGGTATCAAACGAAAAGTATTACTGAGCATTCTAAGAGGGAGTGGGCATTAGCTCTATAGGTGGACGCCTTTTCGAAATGTGGCTTTAGGGTGGGCCAGGGGTGACTCTAGAATGTGTTTGTATGATATGGGTATCAAATGAAAGGTGTTACTGAGCATTTTAAGAGGAGTGGGCATGAGGTCTATAGGTGGACGCCTTTTAGAGATATCGCCATTAGGGTGGGCCAGGGTGACTCTAGAATGTGTTTGTACAATATGGGTATCAAATGAAAGGTGTTACTGAGCATTTTAAGAGGGAGTGGGCATTAGGTCTATAGGTGGACGCCTTTTCGAGATATCGTCATTAGGGTGGGCCAGGGGTGACTCTAGAATGTTTATACGTTATGGGTATCAAACGAAAGGTGTTACTGAGCATTTTAAGATGGAGTGGGCATTAGGTCTATAGGTGGACGCCTTTTCGAGACATCGCCATTAGGGTGGGCCAGGTTGACTCTAGAATGTGTTTGTACGATATGGGTATCAAATGAAAGGTGGTAATGAGTATTTTAAAAGGGAGTAATCCTTAGTTCTATAGGTGGACGCCTTTTCGAGATACCGCCATAAAGGTGGACCAGGGGTGTCTCTAGAATGTGTGTTGTACGATATGGGAATCAAATGAAAGGTGTTACTGAGCATTTTAAGAGGGAGTGGGCATTAGGTCTATATGTGGACGCCTTTTCGTGATATCTAATTAGGGTGGGCCAGGGTGACTCTAGAATGTTTGTACGATATGGGTATCAAACGAAAAGTGTTACAGAGCATTTTAAGAGGGAGTGGGCATTAGGTCTATAGGTGGACGCCTTTTCGAATGTTGCCATTAGGGTGGGCCAGGGGTGACTCTAGAATGTGTTTGTATGATATGGGTATCAAATGAAAGGTGTTATTGAGCATTTTAAGAAGGAGTGGGCATTAGGTCTATAGGTGGACGCCTTTTCGAGATATCGCCATTAGGGTGGGCCAGGGGTGACTCTAGAATGTTTGTACGATATGTGTATCAAACGAAAGGTGTTACTGAGAATTTTAAGAGGGAGGGGGCATTAGGTCTATAGGTGGACGCCTTTTCGAGATATCGCCATTAGGGTGGGCCAGGGTGACTCTAGAATGTTTGTACGATATGGGTATCAAACGAAAGGTGTTACTGAGCATTTTAAGGGGGAGTGGGCATTAGGTCTATAGGTGGACGCCTTTTCGAGATATCGCCATTAGGTTCGGCCATTTTTTATACCATGATAAAGTGAGTTCAGATAAATACGTGGGCTAAGTTTAAAAAATATATATCGGTTATTGTGTTAACGGCCGAGCGGAAGGTCAGACGGTGGACTGTGTATAAAAACTGGGCGTTGCTTCCACCGATTTCGCCCATTTTCACAGAGAACAGTTACCGTCATAGAATCTATGCCCCTACCAAATTGAGAAGATTGGTAAATTTTTGTTCGACTTATGGCATTAAAAGTATTCTAGACAAACTAAATGAAAATGGGCGGAGCCACGCCCATTTTGAAATTTTCTTTTATTTTTGTATTTTGTTGCATCATATCATTACTGGAGTTGAATTATGACTTAATTTACTTATATACAGTAAAGATATTAAATTTTTTGTTAAAATTTGAATTAAAAAAATTTTTTTTTAAAAGTGGGCGTGTTCTTCATCCAATTTTGCTAATTTTTATTTATCATATATACAGTAATAGTAGTAACGTTCCTGCCAAATTTCGTCATGATATCTTAAACGACTGCCAAATTACAGCTTGCAAAACTTTTAAATACCTTCTTGTAAAAGTGGGCGGTGCCACGCCCATTGTCCAAAATCTTACTAATTTTCTATTCTGCGTTATAACGTCAACCCATCTACCAAGTTTCATCGCTTTAACCGCCTTTGGCAATGAATTATCGCATTTTTTCGGTTTTTCGAAATTTTCGATATCGAAAAAGTGGCGTGGTTATAGTTCGATATCGTTCATTTTAAATAGCGATCTGAGATGAGTGCCCAGGAATCTACATACCAAATTTCGTCAAGATACCTCAAAATTTACTCAAGTTATCGTGTTAACGGACAGACGGACGGACATGGCTCAATCAAATTTTTTTCGATACTGATGATTTTGATATATGGAAGTCTATATCTATCTCGATTCCTTTATACCTGTACAACCAACCGTTATCCAATCAAAGTTAATATACTCTGTGAGCTCTGCTCAACTGAGTATAAAAAGAGGTTCGAAAAGCGATTTTCAGTTTTTGGTCATCAAAAATTATCAGCTTTGATTATTTCGTTTGTGCAATCCTCTATTTAGTCATAATAAAATAATTAATTTTTTTTTAAGTTAAATGGTTTTATTGAAAACAATACTTACATTAAATAATAAGTACCTTGGCGACCGAGCTTTGCTCGGCAATGTTTCGTTGTGCTGAGAAATCTTTCTAATAGTAATCTGTGACAAAATGCAATTACTCATTTAAAATAAAATTATTTAAATTAAGTCGAATCATGTGCAAGATTTTTTACGCTGATTTTTAACTTTAATTTTCTCTTTTAAAGCTTTAATAGAATAATGAGTAAGTAGAGTACTATTTCGTCTAACTACCCCTACCATAAATGGCAAATCTACTCAAAAATGTCCCTACTGTAATTCGGAGTGAAATACCTTTCGTTTGATACCCATATCGGCATATCTCATGCAATTTTTATTTAATTTCGAATAGGTGGCAACCCTAAACTGCAACCCTACTCAAAAATGTCCCTATTGTAATGCGGAGTGAAATACCTTTTGCTTGATACCCATATCAGCATATCCCATACAATTTTTTTTAATTTTGAATAGGTGGCAACCCTAAATGGCAACCCTATCCAAAAATGCCCCTATTGTAATGTGGAGTGGAATACCATTCGTTTGATACCCATATCGGCATTGTTCATGCAATTTTTTTAATTTCGAATAGGTGGCAATCCTAGATGGCAACCCTGCTCAAAAATGTAACTATTGTAATGCGGAGTGAAATACCTTTCGTTTGATACCCATATCGGCATATCTCATGCAATTTTTTTTAAATTTCGAATAGGTGGCAACCTTGTGAAACATTCTTAGTGGTAACACCTAGGTACAAAGTCTTAGAAGGTGATACATTATCTCTGTACCAAATTTCATTTAAATCGGTTGAGCCGTTTCCCGAGATCGTTCGGCTGTACAAACAAATAAGAATTGTTCGTTTAAAGTTATAAGATAATACTAAAAGCTAGAAAATAATTAGGTAGGTCCTTGTACTAGTCATCACACTCCTCATCAATCTAGGGCGTTGATCTGACAATTAAATAAAAGCGTGATAACTAGTACCTAGAACTTACCTAATTATTTTTCTAGCTTTTAGTATTCTTATTATTTAAAGTAGGTATTGTTTTCAATAAAACCGTTTAACTTAATAATTTTTATACGCAGCGTGCATTGCATACAGAGTATATTAACTTTGATTGGATAACGGTTGGTTGTACAGGTATAAAGGAATCGAGATAGATATATACTTCCATATATTAAAATCAACAGTATCGAAAAAAAATTTGATTGAGCCATGCCCGTCCGTCCGTCCGTCCGACTGGCCGTTAACACGTTAACTTTGGTAAATATAGAGATATCTTCACACGAGCTTATCTGGACCCAGGATATATTGGTATTGAAAATGAGCGAAATCGGTTGATAACCACGCCCACTTTTTATATATATAACATTTTGGAAAACACAAAAAACCTGACAATTTAGTAACATATGCACCTACAATGTTGAAATTTGACGTGTGGACTAATATTGAGACTCTTCATAAAAATTTGAAAAACATTTTTAAAATGGGCGTGGCACCACCCATTTGTGATAAAATCAATTTTACAAATATTATTAATCATAAATGAAAACTCGTTAAAAAATTTACGAAATCGGTTAAGGACCACGCCCACTTTTATATAAAAGATTTTTAAAAGGGTCGTGGACGAACAAAATAAGTTATATCTTTGCAAAAAAGAGCTTTATATCAATAGTATTTCATTTCTCAAGTAGATTTAGAACAATAAATAGGAAAAAAATTCAAATTTTAAAAAATGGGCGTGACACTGCCCCCTTTTATGACTAAACAATTTCTATGTTTCGGGAGCCATAACTCCAAGAAAAATTAACATATCGTAATGAAATTGTGTACACATATTTTCCTTATAACAGAAAATATTTCTAGTAAAAATGGACGCGATCGGTTAAAGACCACGGCAACTTAGATATAAAACAAATTTAAAAGGGTCGTAGACAAGAATAATAAGCTATAACTAGCTAGCAAAAAATAGTTTTGAATCAATGATATTTCACTTATCAAGTTTTACTGTGAGAGGAAATGGGGAGAATTTTTTTTAAACGGGCGGTGCCACGTGTTATATAGAAAAGTAATTTATCTGAAATGAAATGTACAATTGAAGTTCACGCTGAGTATATAATATTCGGTTACACCCGAACTTAGGCACCTTTGCTGGTTTTTTAAATTTTATTTTCAAGTTTTTAGTCTTTATTTAATTGCCTATTATTTCTCATTCTATTTAGTTCATTTAGTGAATTATTATCACAAGGGTTCTTTCCTGACAATTTGTTGCAATCTAAGTCCTCAATACATAATCCTTCCAAAGACTTTACTCATCTCGGCGCCACGTATGCTGGTCCCTCCTCGAACTCCAAAGTATTTTGGTGTCACTTCTACCGGACTGTATGTAATATTTGTTCCAAATATTAGCCAAATCGGACCACAATTGCAAGTATTTTTAATATCTTGATCCTTGCCGCACCTAGAGGGGTTTTTTTTCATAAAGCGATTTCTAATTCTGTAAGCAATATGTTTTCCAAATACATGCCAATTCGATCCATGCGCACCTATCGGAGTTTTTTTTAATCTTATTATTGCATTGTCATCGGGTCTGAACTATATCCAAATTTCAAGCTTGTAGCTTATTGGGAAGTTACTTAAATTTTTATTACAAAATTCGTTCACATCGGCCGGCCTTTCAAGTCAAGCAAATAAAACCGTCTAAAGAGTAATCAAATTGTATTGAGGTGGAGAAAAATTCGAAATTCAATCAAAAAAATTATGTATGGGGTGCCCAAGTAGGATTGGAAATGTAATATATCTGAAATAAATTGTACAATTGAAACTCACGCTGAGTAAATAATGTACGCTACACCCGTACTTATATACCCTACTTGTATGGTATAAAACTAAGAACTCAGATCATTAACGAGCCATTCTCATATCGCTCTATATATGTATGGAAGCCGTGTGAAAAAAAACTGTCAAATTCGATTTGGCGCGCAATACAAAGTGCTTAACTTCCGTCCACCTGTACACAATTCAAAAACAGATTTGCATGTTAACTGAAAAAAGAAAATGAAAAATAACACAAATCTAAAAATATAGGTAGCAATTATCTGACATCGCATAATTTGATTTTGCACAAGTTGCAAATATACGTTCGTGGGCCCAATAATAGAAGTAATTGTGCATTGAAATGAAAGGACAGACATGGGAAACGCTCACGCAGATTATGCTTTTTTTATTGCTGCCTTCACCACTCCTAATTGCTAATGCACGCTTTTGACATTTTTCCAACGAAACTAAATGTGCATATACATATAAAATTATAAAATAATAGCTTAGATGACAACATACATATCACTGGTAAAGAGTGTGAACGTACATGGCATGCAAATCAAGTGAGGTGAATGAATGAAAAGCGCTTTGTGGTGGTTTACAAAATTTTTATACTCAGCGTGCTTTGCACACAGAGTATATCAACTTTGATTGGATAACGGTTGGTTGTACAGGTATAAAGGAATTGAGATAGATATAGGCTTCCATATATTAAAATCATCAGTATCGAAAAAAAATTTGATTGAGCCACGTCTGTCCGTCTGTCCGTTAACACGATAACTTGAGTAAATATTGAGATATCTTCACCAAATTTGGTTCACTGGACCCAGAATGGATTGTTGTTGAAAATGAGCGAAATCGGATGATAACCACGCCCACTTTATATATATATATAACTTTTTGGAAAGCACAAAAAACCTGATTATTTAATAAATAATACACCTAGAATGTTGAAATTTGACGTGTGGACTGGCATTGAGAGTCTGGATAAAAATTTGAAAAAATTTTTAAAATGGGCGTGGAACCGCCCACTTGTGATAAAATCAATTTTACAAATATTATTAATCATAAATCAAAAATCGTTAAACCCATCGTAACAAAATTCGGCAGAGGGGTTGCCTTTACTATACGGAATGCTTTGAAGAAAAATTGACGAAATCGGTTAACGACCACGCCCACTTTTATGTAAAATATTTTTAAAAGGGTGTGGACGAATAAAAATATGCTATATTTTTGCAAAAAAGAGCTTTATTTCCCAAGTGGATTTATAACAATAAATAGGAAAAGCTTCAAATTTAAAAAAATGGGCGTGCACGCCCTTTTATGACTAAGCAATTTTCTATATATTTCGGGAACCATAACTGGAAGAATAATTTACATAGCGTAATGAAATTTTGTACAAATATTTTCCTTATAGCAGAAAATATTTCCACTAAAAATGGACGTAATCGGTGAAAGAACACGGCAACTTAGATATGAAACCAGTTTAAAAGGGTCGCAGACTAGAATAATAAGCTATAACTTAACAAAAAATAGTTTTGAATCAATGATATTTCACTTATCAAGTTTTATGTAAGAGGAAACATTCTTTTTTAAGCGGGCGTTGCCACCTGTTATGTAGAAAAGTAATTTATCTGAAATGAAATGTACAATTGAAGCTCACGCTGAGTATATAATATTCGGTTACACCCGAACTTAGGCACCTTGACTTGTTTTTTCTCATTCCCTGCTGCCATTGGTATGCCTCCATGCAACAAGTCAATTTTGCCAAATAAAGGTGACAACTCTAAACAACAAAAATCAAAGCACACACAAAAGTTATAGTATAAAAAGTTTACAATAAGACCAACAAAAAATAAGCACAACGCTGCGCGTGCGCAAAATGTGACATGCGTAGGTTGGCTCATCATAAAAATTAGGCAGCCAACAACGATAAGCGCAACTACTTAAAAATGAAAACAACAACACAATAAAATAAAACTAGCGTGCTTTGCTGCCAAGAAACCAATCTGCCCACACGAATGACACAAAAAGATAGCGCAGAGATAAAACACCAGAATGTTTTTAGTTCCTTAGTACCAAAATTGTATTTATATTTGTGCATGCGTTGTTGTTGATGCTGTTTCATTTATAGTTATGAGCGTGTGGTATTAAATGTAATAATTGTGGTAATTGAGTTTTATGCGATTATGTTGTTTAATTGAAAGTAATGAGACCGTTTAGAGTTTATTATATTTTTGCTGCTTATGAATACAAATTTTAGGTTTTGCGCGGGAGTTAATGTTGGTACTTCTGTGAGATAATTTGCTTTTTATTTGTAGCTCAGGAAGTGAAACTTGAATGAAAATTAGTTTAATTGTTGTTATATTATATTTTTGATAATAACAGCATTTTTTTTGCAGGTTTTCATAGTTGTGCTTAACTAAGTTACCGAATATTTGAGGAGTTTTGTGTTTGTGAAAAATATGCCCCGGGCCAAGACACCGCGAGAGCAAAAATATTTTTTTACATTTTACCTGAGTATTTTATTTTATTTGAAAATTATATTTTTATAAGTTCTGCTTAAATCCAAAGTGAGACAACTAAAGACCATAATACATAATGGCATAGCATCAAAAGACGGAATATTTCATCAAGTTTAATTTCTGATAAAGAAGGTTAGCCTTTAACTTCAATAATATTAAATATATTAAACCCGTACTAGATGGGCGTGAGGTTAGGATGCCGTTTTTGCTTCAAAATTTGGGTTTGTTCAAGTCCAATTTTGTTATGTTATTGGCTTTCCATTGCAAGATCCTACTTACCATCGATGCGGCCTCTAAAGCTTTTCAGTATAACCCACCGATCTTCAAATGCCTTAAAACGTTTGAAAATCGACATGAATTTGGAAATTTAAAATGGAAGCAAATTGTGAATAGTCAATCACCCCTGAATTTTCTGAAATTCGCCAGAGAATGGTCTTCAAGTTTCGGAAAATTTGTTCCAATTTCATTGTACCCAATAGAAATCGCGTTTTATTCCAATGAATGAAATTGTTTCAAACTCCAGTGTTTTGAAGCCTTTCACTTTAAAAGTTTTAAATGACGACTGGTCTTTTAAAGAAGCTCTACAATTTGTTGAGATATATAAAAAAGGACATATCTGAATCGTTTGCTAGAGAAATTCTCAGTTTTAGACGCACTTTTAGAGACGAAATAGAAAAATCGTTGTATATTATGGACCTCGCTGATTTTTAATAATAAAAATCATTTTATGTCTTGCAACTTTCCTGAAGTATGTCATTGCATTACTGTTATTTCTTACAATTCCTGTGACTAAAGCTTGATGCGGGGCGATCATCTTCAAAACTAAAATTTAAAAAACCTACATAAGGAAACTCTATGAGACAAGACAGGTTATGCAACTTGGCTATTCTGTCTACTGACAATTCTATAGCCGGATCTTTAAACTTTGATGATTTTATAGACACTTTATTGAATAACACTGTGGTACAAAGTTCAGGTTAGTCAAAAGCTAGGTCGATTCTGAGAGCGAGGGGTGAAAATAGAGGCTAAATTAGAAGACCCATATCGTGGCGTTGGTTTATGTTACTTCGAATTTTTTTAATCGACCTTCGAAACTTTGCAGTCAAATGCCGATTTTCAGCAAAATTTTTTTGACAGTTTTATGGCTTAACTCGTCGATAATTATATATTTTCAATTTGTTAGAGCCAAATTATTGCTAGTGACCTGTGCAACAATTAAAATTAATTGATTTAGAAAATTTTTGTAGTGATTATGAAGCAAAATGTTGGAATTTTTTTTTCATGCTTTTTGACCATATTTTCCACAAAACTAAGTGCTTTTCTTTCTGTTTGATCTATAGTATGCTTCTCAGTTTCTTCAATAAATTTAATTTGAAGAGAAAACAATCATAATACAAAACTTGCGTTTTCCAGCTTAATATTATTTACTTCTCATTCCAACATTGAAAAAGAAATTATAAAAATATGGATAAAATATAATTTTGAAATATTAGTTATGAAAAGTTTTAAGTAAAAAATAAAATAAATTTAATTAATGATTTGGCCATTCGCCGTTTAGCAGGCGGCTGTGGATCACCATCACTGCTCTCTCTAATATTTGGGTCATCGTCATCATCATCAGAAAGATCGATAAATTCGTCCAACTGATACTTTTTAATTTCAACATTGTCTTGTCCTTTTTCCGCTTTTTCCTCGTCTTCCTCTTCAAAGTTGCTTTTATACCACCAAAAATTTCAGCGAGTATTGCATCTGGAGATTTCTTTCCTCTGTACCTGAAACGAAAATAGTTTTCAATCGTTAACATATTTAAATTGTGCACTCTGACAAAGATATTAGTAAAATCTAATTACCTTATTTCAAATAGAAGCATAGTTTGGTGATAACGGTTCGCCTTGCTAATCAGATTCAGTTGGCAACTGTTGAGCGAGTTGATCAAGATGCTGATGCAAGAGATGAATTTTGTACAACATAGTAACCCCAATTTCAACGAAAGCTGCCAACATGTTTGCAACAGATTCCCTTTAGTACTCCTTGGTTTCTTTACCCAAAAGTCCTTTAATGACAGCTTTCAATACGAGCCATGCATTTAATTCTCGGTCTGTCAGAAGTTGGTCAAAATCTTGACGACTCATTAGTTTCCGTATATCGGGACCATTAACAACGCCTTCCAGAATTTTGGCGTTACTTAGTCCTGGGAGAATGTCTTTTAAGCGGTTGAATACTGCTCGTCTTTTTGCGATACATTTCAAAAATTGTTTAGCCATGTCGAGTTTAATGTGGAGTAACGGCAACAAAATTTTCATTTCAGGAACAAGACTTTCGTGTAGCCTATTTTCTTTAGGCCATTTCCGTCCAATGTGATTATTCCAGTTATGCTGTTTGTACTGGTGACTTCCTCTAATACCTTCTCCGTATCGTGAATCCCAATCGCACAAAAAACACGAATATTTTGGACCGCCAGATGCTGCTAAGCCTGCAATCAGTGAAACTATTTTGTGGTCACAGAAAATGCGCTACTGGTGTTCGTTTTATTTGAATAATTCCAGAATGTGTTTTAAATTATCGAAATTTTGACTAGTGTCAGTGAAATTGAAACAGAAGAATATCGATGAATAAACGCCAGTCAACCTTTTTATTGGTTAACCTTATCGTCTCCATTAACTTTTCGATATCGTTGCAATAAGCGAAATTTGTTGCATTATTCACATTGAAGAACTTTTCTAACTCTTTTTAGCGTTTTCGGTATGCTGTTACTTTGGTACCTTTCGCCAGCAAATTATTCCTTTCAAAAATGAACCAAGTTCTTCGATTTCTTCTGAGTCAAACACAAAATTGCAACAATTGCATCCAATTGGTTTTGTGTGACTAGGATTAGGCGTTCTTTCTATTCAAAGTTTTATGGTAGTGATACATCCATAGCAATTTTCTTGTTGATGCGGACTGTTGTCTAACCACATCATTGGTATACCAAAAGGCATGGCCTTTTTCTTTTCAATTTTCCATTGCGTACGACTTTTATTTATTTATTTATTTGTTTATTTATTAGTCTACAAATTTATACAGACTAAAATGTTCAATTTGCTTAAAATATGTAGTATATGCGATATAAATAACATATTTATTCTACAAATTTATAAGAAGGATAGATTGTTGTGCATCAATTCTTATACGTATGCCCAAGCAGGTAGCCGTCGTGAGGATCTCTGAAGGACGAGAAGAAAGAAAGGAGCTGTGTGCCCATTAGGAAGCGGACGTGAAGCGCTCATAAAGAGCAAACGCGAAATGCTCATGAGGGAGCTGTTTGCCCAGTAGGGGGCTCTCGTGGGATGTAATGTATGTTGTAGATGACGCAGTGACCAGTACGTTTTTGTAATATGTTTATATAAAATAAATAGTATAAATAAAATAGTATAAAATAAATAGTATACTTTTCTTTATTAAGAAGGCGAGTCTGAAATATCGAAATTGATGTAGTGCTTGTTGAAATCCAGACACAAACAACGAAAAGCTTCGTGCATTTAAAATTAGATCTGCATGTACTCAGGAAGAGTGGTTGAAAATGTCTTGATGGCCTCATAGGGACATTATCTTTATCTCACTAAGTAAAAATGGGCTATTCACAACCCTCCCAATAATTTCACCATGAACAATACAACCAACTTTTCCTGCGCCTCTCAAGCGAAGGAAGGTTAATAAGCTTCAACCGGTTATTATAGAATGGAAGATTGGACTTGAATAGCAATTAAAGCAAAACTTTTTTACGCACATAGTTTACGTCAGTGATAAATTCTTGCGAGAAATATTGTTCATAGGCTTTAAAAAACAATCACTCGCATTGCCACATTTTTCATAGCTTGCTATGAAACGTCCACAAACATTACAAAAATGGTCCATTTTACATTTTGGTTCCGACATTTGTAATACAATATATATTGTTACGAATTTACTGCAATTCCCCTTATTTGCAATCTTCTGCTAACGTTCGAATCACTAAACTGTTGAATAAATAACTCCAATATTGAATAATGGAAAAATGGCCTTTATTAAAGTACTTCACAATAACACTTATACTTTGCAACGAATAGTTTGCTTAATAATCAAACTGATTGATAGCTCAAATGAAACTCCACTATTCAAATAATACTGCTATTGCTCGCTAGATATCGTTTTAGTTGTAACTGCTTGACAACTCAAATCAAACTGAATTACTTTTTACTCGCTTATGCCGCTTTTATAGTTTACGCTGCATACATCTAGGCTCTTCTATTTCCAGAACTTACCAACTATTTCGATTGTTTATAGTTCTCATATAGTTTCTACTTGTTTACAATTTTCTACTTTTCAGCGTCTCTCAGATGTATGTGAGTTTGTAGTTGACAGTCTCTCGTACACACATAGGCGTATAAGTAAATGCATCTGTGTGTGACATCTCTCGGCTGCCTTATATATGTGTATACATGATTTGATTAATGACGTAAACACCGCTTAGCATGGCCTTAGCATCGCCTTAGTGATGGTATAGCTTAGTGATGCTAATATCCGTGAAAATATTATACAATGTTGGTCCGAGCGAAAACTAAAGACATCAGCTTCGCTGAGTTTCGAGTCTTAACTGAATCTTTATTTTTGATATTAGTTCGCATGTACGAAATAAATAAAAATCGCAACCTGTGCGATGATTGGAATCAAAAAAGAGGAAGACGAGGAAAACGAGGAAGAAGGGAAGAAATTTATTGCATTTGACTGCAAAGTTCGAAGATTGATTAAAAAAAATCGAACTAACATAAACAAACGCCGCGATAAGGGTCTTCACATTTTGCCTCTATTTTCACCCCTCACTGTCAGAATCGACCGAACTTTCGCTAACCTGAATTTGTTCCACAGTGTAATTTGGGAAACATTTAAACAATGTGACCTCAGGACGAACAAGGTGGCAGCTGTTTCTATTATATCTTGTAAATCTCCTTAAAGCTTTCTCTCCATGAGTGGCATTCGAACCACATTCCTAAGATGGTTGAGATGTTACAAAAGTATTCAGCTACGTCGTTCATTAGTTGTTGTAAGTCATCAAAAGAATTGCCACGGACCCCAGATTATATAGTTACGGTACTATTTTAGACCCTTAGTTATTAAAAGCGAATCCGTAAGCAAAATTGTCAGGTCTGTTGGTTATTCCATTAGCCTAATAAATTTCCATACATATTTTGGTTTAAAGTTCTTTGCAAAATAGCAGATTGGAAATTTCTAGCAGTTTGTGTGCTTTCAATTTACTTTTATTATGAATTGCGAATTACGCGGTATGGAACTTTAAGCATTGCTGTCACATGCGGTACAATTCTCTGCAATTCCATCGAAAAATATCTGCTTCGAGCATATCTTAGTACTAGTAGTGTAGTAACGGATTTTTCCACTTAGGTTCTACCATTGATGCTCGATGGGTTAAAGTTCATTGACTGCGTAGGGTGATCTAAATGCATTAGAAGTGATAAAGCAACCATTTTTTTGAAAACTTTCTCAATATGTCAGGATCATATCCTGCCGAAACAGCCATTATTAACCCAAAAGGCGCCAGATTAACCCTCAACGGGGCCCTAGGTAACTATCAATTTGGGAGCCCTTTTTTTCACGGCCGTACCCTTCTTTTTTCGATTAAAAAACACAAAATTATATACCAGCAGCTCGAAGTAAAGAGATATCTAACGCACAAAAATGTAGTCATCAGCCGAAGTAGCTCCTCACACATACACATGCACAAACTACAAATATACATGTACATAGCTGGTAACCAAGCACGACTTACAACTGCTCGCGAAATTACTAGGCCTTAGGAGAGATGGGTAAACGAGAAAACCGAGAGTAAAAAGTAGCGCAAGCAGAGGAATTATTAACAAGTTTGATCTAACTACGCTTTTGTGAAGTAGCAATGTTGAAGTATAATTTTATTAGCCCAAAGTAGAATAAATAAAGACCATATTACAATACTGAATATTGGAGTTATTTATTCGACAGTTAAACGTTATCAGAAGGTGCAAAATATCTGGAAATCCCCAATTCGTTTCAATACATCCATTTATTTATCATCCATCCTTCGTCATTAACTCATTCATCATCCTAGTTGAAATTTTCGCTTGAAGGCTTCTACACCCTCTGTTCCAAAAATAACCGAAATTTTTCAAGATAAAAACAACCAGTGTACGTTTTGAGATAATTCTTTTTTATTATTCAATATACTCTCCTTTCACTTCGATACACTTCTTTGCACGTTCATACAATTTGTGAAATGTTCGTAGTAGTTCGTCGGTCGTCGCCTTTTGAATGCGGTCAATTGAGTTTTATTATTTGAGGAAAAACTATTTTCAGTTCTGACTATATTTTTCTTTCACTCTCATGAATTTATGTTTGTAAGAAAATCTTAGAAGTCTTTTTATTTTTGCGGGGCCCGCTAAAATCGGGGCCCAAAACAATGGCCTATTCTGCCTACTTGTTAATCCAGCCCTGGACCCAAACTCAATTTTTCGCCACTTTGAAATAAATTATTCTCTAAACTGTTCAAATAGTTTAATTTATTCTTGGAAATTTCACTGAAAACCAAATAAATTATATCATCCAAATGCCAAACGCCCTCTCCTGTCACCTAACCGCTATATATTTTACTGTGGATATAGATTATGTTAGGTTAAGAGGGCATGCGTGGGTATTACCCACATTTCCACTAGAAGGCATTTTTTCCATTGTGAGTGCCCTCAGTAAGTGCAGGGTGGCGGCACATTTGTTAAACCCTATTACCTCCTAGTGGGCCTCAACGAATCACTTGCTTTCCTCTATGAACGGAAGAAGAAGTGAGACGTCCGTCTTCCCAGCCTCTGTGAGGCTGTCGAAAAATCGTGAGCCTTCTTCTTTGAAGCCCTGGACATCGGCGAAGAAAGTCGTAGATAGACTTTTTTTTCCCCCTCATCCTGAAAACTTCTGCAAAGGGAGCTTGTTGGTATTCGCCACCATCGGAGCATTGGTGCGATAGCGCAATGACCTGTGATGACACTCGTAAGTACCCTCACAGCGGATTTGTTCAGTTTGAGAAGGAAGCTGGTGCCTTTCCTATCCTATGGCCATAAAGTCCGTTGCCCTGTTCTCATATTCTTCGATTCTACCCAGAAGATAAATCAGCGGTGGTCAGACGGAGCTGTTCACTTCACTCTGGATATAACATTGATATAAGAACCCTGTTTACTACTGTTCTTGAAATTTTTGTTGCTTTTTTCTTCAA
>JARSSU010029032.1:0-12127 GCA_029619165.1 Eurosta solidaginis | reverse complement strand
ACCATTAACGCAACCTTTAAATAATTATAAACTATAACAAGTAAGGAAGGTTAAGTTCGGGTGTAACCGAACATTACATACTCAGTTGAGAGCTATGGTGACAACATAAGGGAAAATAACCATGTAGGAAAATGAACTGAGGGAAACCCTGGAATGTGTTTGTATGACATGTGTATCAAATGAAGGGCATTAAAGAGTATTTTATGAGGGAGTGGGCCATAGTTCTATAGGTGGACGCCATTTAGGGATATAGCCATAAAGGTGGATCAGGGTTGACTCTAGAATGCGTTTGTACGATATGGGTATCAAATGAAAGGTATTAATGAGTATTTTAAAAGGGCGTGGACCTAAGTTCTATAGATGGACGCCTTTTCGAGATATCGCCGTAAAGATGGACCAGGGGTGACTCTAGAATGCGTTTGTACGATATGGGTATCAAATGAAAGGTGTTAATGAGCATTTTAAAAGGGAGTAATCCTTAGTTCCATAGGTGGACGCCGTTTCGAGATATCGCCATAAAGGTGGACCAGGGGTGACCCTAGAATTTGTTTGCACAATATGGGCATCAAACGAAAGGTGTTAATGAGTATTTTAAAAGGGAGTGGGCCTTAGTTCTATAGGTGGACGCCGTTTCGAGATATCGCCATAAAGGTGGGCCAGGGGTGACTCTAGAATTCGTTTGTGCAATATGGGTATCAAACGAAAGGAGTTAATGAGTATTTTAAGAGGGAGTGGGCCTTAGTTCTATAGGTGGACGCCTTTTCGAGATATCGCCATAAAGATGGACCAGGTGTGACTCTAGAATGCGTTTGTACGATATGGGTATCAAATGAAAGGTGTTAATGAGTATTTTAAAAGGGAGTAATCCTTAGTTCCATAGGTGGACGCAGTTTCGAGATATCGCCATAAAGGTGGAACAGGGGTGACCCTAGAATTCGTTTGTGCAATATGGGTATCAAACGAAAGGAGTTAATGAGTATTTTAAAAGGGAGTGGGCCTTTCTCGACCAGGGGTGACTCTAGACTTTGTTTGTACGATATGGGTATCAAATGAAAGGTGTTAATGAGTATTTTTAAAAGGGAGTGGGCCTTCGTTCTATAGGTGTTCGCCTTTTCGAAATATCGCCATAAAGGTGGACCAGGGGTGACTCTAGAATGAGTTTGTACGATATGGGTATCAAATTAAAGGTATTAATGAGAGTTTTAAAAGGGAGTGGTGGTAGTTGTATATGTGAAGGCGTTTTCCAGATATCGACCAAAATGTGGACCAGGGTGACCCAGAACATCATCTGTTGGATACCGCTAACTTATTTATATATGTAATACCTGCCAAGATTTTAAGGGTATTTTATTTCGCCCTGCAGAACTTTTTCATTTTCTTCTACTTAATATGGTAGGTGTCACAACCATTTTATAAAGTTTTTTCTAAAGTTATATTTCGCGTCAATAAAACAATCCAATTACCTTACCATATTTCATCCCTTTTTTCGTATTTGGTATAGAATTATGGCATTTTTTCATTTTTCGTAATTTTCGATATGGAAAAAGTGGGCGTGGTCATAGTCGGATTTCGTTCATTTTTCATACCAAGATAAAGTGAGTTCAGATAAGTACGTGAACTGAGTTTAGTAAAGATATATCGATTTTTGCTCAAGTTATCGTGTTAACGGCCATGCGGAAGGACAGACGGACGACTGTGTATAAAAACTGGGCGTGGCATCAACTGATTTCGCCCATTTTCACAGAAAACAGTTAACGACATAAAATCTATGCCCCTACCAAATTTCAAAAGGATTGGTTAATTTTTGTTCGACTTATGGCGTTAAAAGTATCCTAGACAAATTAAATTAAAAAGGGCGGAGCCACGCCCATTTTTAAATTTTCTTTTATTTTTGTATTTTGTTGCACCATATCATTACTGGAGTTGAATCTTGACATAATTTACTTATATACTGTAAAGATATTAAATTTTGTTGTTAAAATTTTACTTTTAAAAAAATTTTTTTTTAAAAGTGGGCGTGGTCCTTCTCCGATTTTGCTAATTTTTATTAAGCGTACATATAGTAATAAGAGTAACGTTCCTGCCAAATTTCATCATGATATCTTCAACGACTGCCAAATTACAGCTTGTAAAAGTTTTAAATTACCTTCTTTTAAAAGTGGGCGGTGCCACGCCCATTGTTCAAAATTTTACCAATTTTCTATTTTGCGTCATAAGTTCAACTCATCTACCAAGCTTCGTCGCTTTATCGGTCTTTTGTAATGAATTATCGCACTTTTTCGGTTTTTCGAAATTTTCGATATCGAAAAAGTGGGCGTGGTTATAGTCCGATATCGTTCATTTTGAATAGCGATCTGAGATGAGTGCTCAGGAACCTACATACCAAATTTTTTTCAAGATACCTCAAAATTTACTCAAGTTATCGTGTTAACGGACGGACGGACGGACGGACATGGCTCAATCAAATTTTTTTTCGATCCTGATTATTTTGATATATGGAAGTCTATATCTATCTCGATTCCTTTATATATGTACAACCAACCGTTATCCAATCAAACTTAATATACTCTGTGAGCTCTGCTCAACTGAGTATAAAAATGAAATTAATGTCAAACCTTGGAAAATGTTGAAACGTTCACCACCAACCTGACGTTCTTCAAAGTAATCACATTGACCCAAAACACTTGAATTAATATCATTTGCTGTAGTCATAACAGCACCACCACAAGCTTTCATTCTACGTTTCCAATCTTCTTCTGGTACATGAACAGCACAGAACATATCACGATCTGCAAAATACTGTGTAGCAACATCACCAATTGGTAATTTAGAAAACACAACATTGGCGCCTTACTTAGCTAGTTTATTCTACAGAATACGCCATTCAGCATCAACAATTTTCTGATACTCTTGGACATTGGAGGACATTGCTATGGTAGATCATTTTTCCAATAAAGCACTTTGTTGCTCCTTTGATTGGCGCTTCGACATGTACAGCCATGTCATATTTTAGCATGCATAATTGTAATGCTTTGCGTATAGCTTTAATGATGATACGTGCATGCACGCCTTCCTCAACATCTGGCTTAACTTGTTTTAAGATTTCACATGCTTAAAATACTACTGAAGTGGTGCCATCGCCGACCTGATAAGAGAAACATTTTTATTCTACACATTCTAATATATGAACAAAAAACTTACCTCAGCATTTTGAAATTTGGCGATGTCTACTAGAGTTTTACGGCTGGATTCACAATATCCAATAGTTTCATAATGGATGCACCCATCATTTGAAATTGTGGTCTTACCACTGGAATCAACAATATGCTTGTCCATACTACGTGAACCCAATGTAGTGCGTACAGTGCCACAATTGAATGCGAGGCATTGATGTTGGATATGAGTTGAGGTTTACCATGAGAGCTATCGGTACCCAAGCATTTTTTACACAAATACTCATGTACCCAATACAAGTTCAGGACGTTCATATTTATCGACACGCTGTCCGGTATGGCCCAAATGTTGGAAATATGCAGTTGGCACTGTTGAGAAAAAATATGGATCAATGAACACAAGTAAAAGTGAAAGATTTTTTTTACCATCTCTTGTTACTTTACACATTAGACATTGGAAACGACGACCAGCATCTACAAGTTGCTATTGAGCCTTGCAACGATTACATCTAATTGGACCCAATTCACCAAAATTTACAATGGGTGGCTCATATTCACCCTCAACCGTTCGTGCCATTGGTTAGACGGTAAGTGTAATGGACAAAGCTGTTGTTTTTAATAAATCAGCTGTTGCAGGTATGCAATACAAAGAGGACCTGCAAAGAAGAAAGATCAATGTAATTGCCAAAACAAAACATTAATTTCGAATAGCGATACCTAACGTAACGTGGCGAGGAGTTACCCTGATCTTCTACCACATATTTTGTGGTCACCAACGGTGGTAATAAACCCTGTTTATTAGTAATAAAAGCACCACCAGCGCTATTTTATTATCGGATTTGGCATCTGATCGGGATCTAAACGGCCTTGGGCTTGATCATACTGTTGCGGCTGTTGATATTTACCAGTAACAGGTGCAGGTGGTTGCTAAAGAAAATAACACAAAAATAATCATCAGCAAATTTGTAAATTATTAGTTGTATTAGCATACATTATAACCAGGACGTCCGGACGTGTCCGAGTATTGGGGTTGACCCGGCTTGGGTGGTTGACTGAGCATTGGCGTCTGTCCAGGTTGTGTTGGTGGCATCATTTTGACCCATCTAACCACGTGGTACACCTGGTTGTTGTAGAGGATAACCTGGATGTTGAGGTTGTGGTGGATAGCCCGGATTTTGTGGGATTAGCAGATAGCCAGCCTGGGAAGGTTGTTGCTGCTGCTATCGTGGCATTGCATAACCCGGTTGCTGTTGTGGTATATACCTTGGTATAACTGGAGGTGGTGTCATTGGCTCACCTGGTCCAGTTGATGCGGGCGGCATACCTGGAGGACCATGTTTCTCATGGCCCACCAAATAGCTGGTGCATAGGGTGTTGAGGTGGCATTTGACCGGGTTGTGACTGCATTAGACCAGACTGTCGTGGCATTGGACACGATTGCGGTGGCATTTGCTATTCACCTGTGTGCTGGTATGGAGCTGCAACACCGCCTGCACTTGATGTTGGTGGTGTAGCTGAAACTGGTGGTTGACTGCTTCGATTTCAAACTTGAATTGATTCGATTTCAACCTCACCTAACCGCGGCGAATCCTGTTTCACTAACAGACGAGGTTCTGGCGACCTCAAGCTCCTCATGGAACTTGAGGTGGCGAGGGAGGGATAGCCTGAAGGTTTAATGTGGCCATATAAATCGTTCCCGAAATGGTCGGAGTAGCACCTTAATGGTGCTGTGTTACCGGAGCGTACCGGATCTGTATCCGGCAAAGGACCATCACATCGACAACACTCCCCAACGCCTTCGGGGAGTAACCTTATCGCTACAACAACAACACCAACAACAACAACAACAACAAAACATAATCCAAGTTAGATAATCTAAACTCTACCACTATATGCCTAGGTTTCATTGCTTAGAGAATTTATGTAGTAATTGCATTTACTTACATGCTTGAATTCAGAAGAAATATATGCATTCTTTGGCAAGCTGGATGTTTTTGTTATCGTATTGCCTGTCAAACCGAATTTTGGCTGATAAGATCGCGATTCTTTGTTCTAGTTCACGAAAAACAGTTGCATTGCGGACATCTGGACTCTCTGAGCGTTGCTTAAGATTTGACATGAGCGGCGTAGTTGCTGTATTTTTCATGTATGCACCAACCGGACTTACGATATGCGAAAATTGTTTAGGTCCGGTATTTTCTTTGAGACGTGATGCATAGCAGTTTGGGGTTTCTTAAATAACTCCATTTTGGCACTGGTTTCATAGAAATTACAAAACGATCGTTTTCTGTGCACTTGTTAGTGGTGTACGCTTTGGTTATGAGAATGGAGTTTTAGCTACAAAAAAATGAAGAAAAAAAAATCAAATTTTATAAGTGTTATTACATTAAGTAAAAAACTTCTAAATCAACTAATAGTAATTAGTTACAACCCAGATCTAAGCGAGTTAACCAGCTTAAAAGCCACCAATAACAAGTGCCAGAAATATATCCTGCCTACCAAAATGATTCAAGGGGTTGTGATTGCCAACCTCACCTACCCGTGGCGAATCCTGTACCTAACAATTTGGTGTGAACAATTGGTGCCAGTTAACCCTCTGAAATAATCGGCGCAATTGTACGCCATTGTGTTGGCATTAACTTGGCAAAATGCAAAAGCTTTTCATCCTCCTCCCGTGACCATTCTGTCTTCTTTATGCTAGGATCAAGCCATTGTACAGGTCTACAAGTAGGATATGTAGCAGCACGCACATACACAGCCACGCTCACCTGATAAAATGCTTGTTCTTGTTCGTTTTTTTTGTGGATGCTATTTGGCACTGTTGTACTTCTTAGGACCAAACAAAGTTTAGTAGCTGCTATCGAAAACTGCTTAAAATTTTTTTTTCTTATATTACAAAGAAATATACTTATTTACTTTCAAACGAGCACTTAATTACATCTCTCTTTAATAACCATATATTTTGGACAATTTTAATTAACAAATTGTGATACTTTTTTACGGGGACGATTGCTAAAACACGACCAAAACCGTCGGGGGAGGTATTAATAGACGCGTTTTTGCCTCGCTTCCAATAATTCGAATACTTTTTCTCTTCGGACTATTGACAACAGGACAAAACGCGTCTATTCATTTTTCTTTCCGCTTTTTTGGACGGGTTATTGCAGTCGACCTCGGTTTCAAACTGTTTTTCGCGGAGAACTTTTGAACGGGTAGAAAAACTTAACTCCCGTGTTTGTATTCTTAATACTGAAATAACTACGCGTCCTCAGATACCCCAATTGAAGACTTTTTTATAATTTTCTGAAGGACCCACATGGGTGCACTTAAAATTTCCTACTAAATTCGTTAAAAGAAATTTACCATCACAGCAACCCATATCTGATATTCCGATCCCTTTTTTGCTTCCCTGTGTCGCTTTCGACGAAGCAACCCCGGTAATTTTGACACTTCGTTCAGTGTCAAAACTCATGTTCCACGCAGGTTCCACTGGGTTCCACGCTAGTTTGACACTGACCGAAGTGTCAAACTGCCGTGTGTTAGAAAGGGAAAGAAATTGTTTCCCTCTCATACATATCATACTTGTAAACCTGTACAATGGGATCAAGCCTTTCGTACCAGCGTGCCTTACATTGCTTGGCAGATTTGCGGTGCAGCATTGATGCAATCATAATTCGCGGCATGGTGCTATATAATTGTGAATTCTTTCGATGAGCACAAAAATCAAATCAAAAATGTTTGTCGAAATAAACAGCAAAAATCACTGTATATTAAAGACTTTGGGAAAATTTTAGAATAGCACCCCCCGAGTTCGGGGTAAAACTTGGTATCAAATGAAAGAGGGAGTTCTCCCGATCACAAATATATATATTTTTAAGTGCGCAAACTTATAATTTAAAAGTTATTTGTTGTTAAAATTTGCAAATTTAGAAAATTTCTATTGCACTTTAAATTACAATTTAAACATCTTTCAAAACCTTAATCCACATACATATCTATATAAATTGGCAACGATAAACTTAAATTGCATTTTGTATATTTCACATTTCATTTTTGCATTGTTTTTACTTATTATAAATGTTTTTATTAAATCAATCGCGCTTTTGTAGCAACATGCACATATATATATATATTTTATTGATGACATTACAAAGCTGTGCTGCCACACATATAAAATTTGTATAGAAATTTGCAAATTTTAACACCAAATAACTTTTAAGTTATAAGTTTGCGCACTTTAAAATATATATATTTATGATCTGGAGAACTCCCTCTTAATTTTAAATCTTTCCGGAGATATTCCATTTAAAACTCAAAATTGAAAAAATTGTCCACCACGAATTGTTTTGCTGTCTCTGCTGAATTAGAAATGGCGGATTTTTTTGCACGCAAAAATGACGTATTTTGCTATCCCTATAAAAATAATAGGTGCGAGAGAGCACGATACATTGTGGGAAAGCAAAATTTGTCAGCATGCTATTTCATTTGCAAAATTTTTCATTCCAAATCGTCACCCCTGTCAAAAATTCATGTGGCTGTGTGCGTTTTTGGTCACGCGATTTTTGCAGGGAAGTGTCCAAATTAGCGGGGTTGCTGTCGTGGAAAGTAACGCAGTGAAACAAAAAAAGGAGCGGAATATCAGATATGAGTTGCTGTGATGGTACAATTTTTTGAACGAATTTAATATGAAAATGTAGTGCACCTATATGGGTCCTAAAGAAAATTATACAAAAGTCTTGAATTGGGATATCTGAAGACGCGTAGTTATTCCAGAATTAAGAATACAAACAAGGGTGCTAAGTTTTTCTACCCTTTCAAAAGTTCTCCGCGAAAAACCGTTTGAAAACGAGGTCGACTGCAATAACCCGTCCAAAAATGTGGAAAGAGAAATAAAAATACGCGTTTTGTCCTGTTATCAATAGTCTAAAGTCGAAAAAAGTATTCGAATTATTGGAAGCGAGGCAAAAACGCGTCTATTAATACCTCCCCCGACGGATTTTGTCGTGTTTTAGCAATCGTCCCCGGTAATAAAGTATCACAATTTGTTACTTAAAACTGTCCAAAACATATGGATTTTAAAGGGAGATGTAATTAAGTGCTCGTTTGAAAGTAAATAAGGATATTTCTTTGTATTTGATGATAAAAATTTTCGTTAGCAGCTACTTCCCTTTTCTTGGACTTAAGAAGTACAACAGTGCCAAATGCATCCACAAAAAAACCAACAAGCACAAGCATTTTATCAGGTGAGCGTGGCTGTGTGTGCGTGCTGCTACATATCCTACTTGTAGACCTGTATTATGGTCCGTTCGCGTTGGCGTGGAGTTTTGTACTGTCGATTTTGTTGTGAGTAAGTGTCTGTACAAGTGAGCGACGTTGGTCATGTCTGTTTTGAAGTTTAGTCGTATTTCTGGTGGTGTAGGTATTATGTGTATCATTTCCAGTGTTAATCTCTTTATATAGTGATTTTGTTGTTGTAATACCGAAGCTTTCTCAAAGTTCGGACAGTGGCCACTAGATGCACAGTGGGCCATGAGTGCCGTATTTGAATATTTAAATTATTATAATGTTTCATGTCCGATTTGTGCTGTGTTATTCTCGTTTTTAACTTCGATTTGGTGGTGCCTACGTAAATACTTCTGCATGCTTCGTACTTGTTGCCATTGCACGGAATTTTGTAAATGACGTTGCTTTTTTCCGTTGGAGGTATTATGGACTTGGTTTTATTGAACATGCTTTTGAGTGTGTTGCAGGGTTTATGGGCTATTTTAAATTGTTTATTATTGTAACAGTTGGACTTGTTTAGACGCTCTGATAGTTGAGGTACATAAATTACCGATTTACACGTTTTTGGTTTTGCGGATTTTTCTTGATTACCTGCACACATCGATCTTCTTATTAATGTCCTTATGATATTTTGATGAAAATCATTTAGTTTTAGGAGCGAAAAAATTTCCTGTCTAATTTCTTTATGATAGACATCGTCTGATATCTGTAGCATGCATATATATATATATTTCACAAACGCAACATCTTGGTTGATTGTGGCGATCTTATTGGAATGCATAAGCTTGTGCTAAACGCATCTATATGAAAAATGTCATTGTGTTGCCACCTTACTCATAACAAAATCGACAGTACAAAACTCCACGCCAATGCGAACGGACGTTTAGCTCAAAATGTATGTATGTTTATAAAATATGGTATATTACAAGTATGAAAATTTGTTTTTACATTGTTTTGTATAGTCCCTTGAAGACGGTTACCGACGTGTAACCGAAATATATCGGAATTAAAAATAAAAACAGGTGGTTTTATTAATAAATATATTGACCTCGAGCCGGTACACATAAAACCAACAGTCATAAAACAAAAAAAAACGACACATTAATTTACGAATTGAAAATACTTTTAAATTTATAACATACTATTAAATTATAAATTCTTTAAACTTACTGTGGTATGTAACACCCGCATTTGGTTTTTTAGTTCAATTTGATTTCCAGCAATTTCACTTAGTGTGCGTAAAAACTATATGCACAACTTGTTGTACTTGTTGTTGCCCTGCCGGTGGTGATTTCTTTTCAAGAAATCTTCGTTTCTTAATGGGCGGTGGTACTGAAAATAGGAAATGATCAGATAAGCCTGCAATTATATTCAAACTACAGAAACTTATTTACATGATTTTACACTTACCATTTTCAGGTTGGCTGTCTTCCACAATCCAATCATCAAAATTAAAAGAATTTTCTGCACTCATGTAAAATAATATTTTAATTATTTTAAAGTTTTTTTTGTATTGTTATTTATTATTATTGTTTATATTTGTTTTTTTTCATATTTTATTTTTATTTTTTTATGCAGAATTTGTGGGTTTATACGAAAAATCGTGAAATAAGTGATGCAAAAGTGGAATAAGGAGAAACTTCTGATCAAGGGGAATACAAAAGTATTTGTAATCAATATCCTCATAAGATAATTCGACCTTTTCTGTCATTAAATCACTAGGAACTACTATTCCAAGATTATGAGCAGACTCAATGGGCTCTTCAAAATAGTTTTCAGTCCTTTTAAATACGTTGCAAATAACTTTTTTCGAATTCAATTGTATTAAGAACTTTAGTGGGGCCCACCTTCGGCTAAAACAACAGCAATCCTTTCTCTTCAGAGGGTTTACAACAAATACTCCCATTTTCGAAAACTTTCCCGGAGTTGCATTAAATCCTTGCCTTTCATCAAGTCTGAGGAATATCTGTTGTAGATACAGTTAGGCTTCTTTACAAGATGTCTTAAATAATGCATAAAGTTTTCGAATCTATATGCTGAGAATGAGGGGGATCACAACGCAAATCAAAATCTTGGAGGGCCAACTTCTTTTGAATAACACACCCTATCGATGTACGAGCCTTTTTGGCTACATTGGGACAACCGCTTTTGCCACTATGAGACAAAGTATTCGCAACGAATTGCATGGGAGTCACAGCAAAATAATCGCATATTGAATTTTTTTAGGATTTCAGTAGGACCAACTTTAACTCCCGCTTCTCATAACGACTAAACTTCCAAAACAGAAATCTTGCATGAAATCATTAAGCCTTTCGGTTTTTTTTAACCAGAAAAGCACGCAATTAAAAAGGGATCAACATCGGGAAAATTAGAAAGTGTGCGAATGATTGGTCATAAAACTCGGTCGGAACTTTTAAAAAGGCTTAAACCATCAATACCTACATCAACTAGGACTTCATCAACATCTTCAAGATTTGTAAAAGGGTAAAAATAAAATAACTTTGAATACCAATGTATAGATATTCACCATTAGGAATAGTTCGAATATTCAACGTTTCCCTACTGGTTTTCATAAGGGTTTTAGCAGGAAATGGTAAACCTTTTACTTTCATTCTATTCATAGTTTTAAGCAAATCATCAACAGATTTGGGACTCATTATTCCTAATGGCCCATGCCCTTATTTCCTTGGCATTGTTAACTTCACTTTCTAATGTAATTGCACCATAATTTGAACTACTTGCAATAGTAAGAAGTCACTTTCAGTTGCAGTTGTATCACAAGCTAAAAACGGACTTTCGGATGCAATATGATCATAATTCAGAGACCTTGCACATGGAACGCTTAACTCTGATGAAAGCGCACTTGCAGGTAGATTGCAAGAACTGCTTCCCGAATATGGAGGTACTTTCTGGTACAATTGCACCAATGGAGTTTGCGAGAAGAGCGTTTTCCTCATGCGGAAACACATTTAAAAATGGATCACCACTAACCACTATTATTTTTTACGTATCAATTTTTGAGTGCGCCCCACACATTCCGACAGCTTTTAGTATTTCTTAATATTATCTTCGATTTTTTTTTCTTTTAGCATGGAGCTTTGAAATGCTCTCTTTTTCATTTTTTAATCTATTTTTTATATGGTTTTCG
This sequence comes from Eurosta solidaginis, assembly GCA_029619165.1. NCBI lineage: Eukaryota > Metazoa > Arthropoda > Insecta > Diptera > Tephritidae > Eurosta > Eurosta solidaginis. Next base: position 523 of record JARSSU010029032.1, on the reverse strand, counting down.
TCGGTTGAAAATGGCGAATTTAAAAAATAACAAAATAACCGTGATAATCATTTGATGTCATATGACAGTCAGTGACAATATGATTAAATCGGATAAACTGTTCTCGCATACATAAAATTCCGTTGAGAATCATGTATCTGTCTCACATGCATAATGGTATCTGCTGTATGTTCTTTTGTTCTGTACCAGGTGTCCCAAGCTTTCGCAGTTTGAGTCCTTTTTCATGATTATAGGCTGTGGTTGGGTACATGCGGACATGCGTGTGCGAACAAAGGAACATACATAATTGAGTATCATATCTTTCGGTGCAAAATCCTGAGCCAGATAAATAATTTTGCATGTAAATGCACCACAACGATTTGAGCCAGATAAATCAAGATAGAAGTCTGGTTCAATTTGTGAGCAGATAATTTGTTAACTACTTATTTTTAGGTTGGCAACGCGGGCTTTAATATACCTACTTTTTCAAAAATAGATGTCGCTGCTTAGCCTTCGCCGTATGAGTTAAATGAAAAACAGCGGC
>JARSSU010029031.1:0-39392 GCA_029619165.1 Eurosta solidaginis | reverse complement strand
TGTATTCCAAAATGTTAATATATATTAAAGCGGGCGTAGTAGTTATCATCCGGTGTGCGATTTCACTCTAATTCAACAATCCAATCTATCTGGGACCATGATAAGCGTGGTGAAGATATCTCAATATTTACTCAAGTTATTCGTGCTAAACGGACGGACGGACGGACATGAGCCAAATCAAATTTTTTTTCGATACTGATGATTTTGATATATGGCAGTCTGTACCTATCTCGCATTCCCTTATACCTGTACAACCACCACCGTTATCTCGATCAAGTTATAGACTCTCGTGCAAGCACGCTGAGTATAAAGGACTTAATTGACGAAGTTGATCAAATTTACACTGTCTGTTCTTTTCTGTTGACACGCTGATAGTTAACGTCAATAAACCTCATACGGCATGGACGAGTTCTGTTGTACACGATACAGTCTGTTTGAAAAGTATGACAACAATTTGAACTCTAGAATTCCTCATAATAAACAGCTGTTTGTTTATGCTGTATCTCGTTTTTACCAGACAGTACTTTGGCCGCCGAGAAGTTGCTCAATTGACTTCCTTGGAGGTAAGAGTTTGCCATCGTATTTTGTCGTACATGTTACACGTAAAAGCATGACATGGCACGGTCCTTGAAGGAGACGAAACTATCGCTTCTTTTCAGACGTTAGGTGGCTCACCAAAAATTCCAGAAATGGTTCACAGCACAAAAATAACGCAGGTAGGCGCGTTACGCAAACGTCTTAATATAGTGATAATGGAAAGTTCCTACAAGCAGTCTTGGATCATTTCACCACAATAGAGCACCATCCCATCACTCAGAAAACTAAAATACATTTATCTAACGAATCCGTCTATGGGAGCAGGCGGTCTCCACTCCCCTGGAAGCACCAGGAGAAAACCGATTTAAATTCCCTCGGTGGTACAATTGGTAGCAGTAGCTCCTACGAAAAGCACTGTGCACCTCGTGGTCGGCGGTATGTTAAAACAGTAGTTAATGATCCAAACAGTTTAAGCGCACACAATTGAGTAGGCTAGAGTAAGACGTGCCGCTACTCATTCAAGTTGCCAACCTCATTTATAGTGTGTTTAGATGGTGTAAGATAAAAATAGATGCCTTTTGTGCTTAGACTGGCAGTGATCAAATATCGGAAAAGACATGGTGAGATGTTAGGTGATATGTGCACAAAGGACGACAAAACAGCATCAATACTGACCTACACATCCGATATGACTGTTGTGATGTCGCTCACAATGGTAGGTAATGGGGAGAGAGCTTTCAAGTGATATAGGAGTTAATCATCTTATAGCTTAGAATGCAAGGTGCGTGTGAGTGCTATAGAAAGAGAGGCCAGTCTGTTGCAGGTGTAACAGTTGAAGATTTAAACATTGCTGACTTTGTTGACAACTACACTACCTTACAAGCATACAAATCAAATATGTGTTGAATTGCCGAGCTATGCTGGTATGTTCAAATCATATCGAAATTAAGGAAATCGCTAATTTAATGGCTAGAAAAGTCTCCGAAAAGGGATAAACATATGGTTAGCGGGCAGGTTTGGTATGGCAGCAATAATGATATGGACCCACCCGGGATAATACGAAGTATCAATATCTCAATGGTTGAAAATAATTAATTTCCCTTCTTAAACTAAACAAATCTGGCAGTCCCTCTCACGAGTGACATAACTGCACAATCAGTTTTCTATCTATCGAAGGCCAGAGTTAAAGGTTAAAATAAGTTCACCTTTTGATAGTAAAAAACTATCTGTATGGACGAATGTGTAGCCACCCGATACTAATTGCGGGCAATGAGTATTAATATTTTTTCGTGGAAACTGTGGGAACTCTTATGTGCACCCCCTTAACCGAACATAACCTATCTTGCATACAGATGGACGAAGGACTGCACAACCCGCGGAAACTATGAATCGAATCAATTTTATGTTTAAATATACTCTACTGACCAAGCGACCAAGGTATTTGAAATATTCCCACGGCAAATCTTGCCTATCATAAGAGGCGGCTAAAATCTACAGACCCGAGCATCGATGGATTAAAATATGTAATCGGTTGCAGTTGGATATTACCAGAAGGTGCTGGTGACTAACCCATCGATTCATATCCGGAAGGTACTTCACAAATACGCAACCCTCTGCTTTAACTGCAGCTGCAACAATATCAACAACACATGTGTGAGACATGTCTGAGAGGAAGCCCCTGAGGTGGAAACCCGTTGAATGAAGGTAGAAGTTAACAGTGAAATTGAAGTTTTCCTAAACGAACGTATGAGATCAGCTCGGATCAAAATAGAAGTTCAAATAAATTTTCTATTCGAAGGAAATATTGTAGTGGAGATCTCAGCGCTCTCAGGTATAGAGTTTAAAGCTGTAGAATAGCTTAAGTATAGAAACGAACATATCGCAAGTTAAACTTTTGATACAGAATGTATGCCAGATTATACTTGCTCATTACGACCATCCTTAACTGAGTTTATTGCAGTTAGCTGCACTTAGCATCTGAAAGAAATTGTTCAGTACTTGGTTTGTAATTATTGCCGAAATTGTTATATGATTATGATACCTTACGGGCTCTTCAGGAGAAAGCTCTATATAAGATGCGCAAAAATTAGATTGAGCACAGCACCTCAGTTTTAATTTAGTGTTTTGAACCTGCATAAAAACTTAGTGGTCAGTTTTTGATCTGCACCCATTTTCAGAGAAAAGTTTCCATAATACGGTGATAAAATAATTGGCCCTGAAGAGGCTTAGAATGGCCGGATAAGTTGTCAAAAAACTGGGGGTTTGACGAAGAGCATTTAGTTGTTTCCAGCCGGCATACAGCTTTGTGATGAAGACTGATTGATTATTTTGCCCTGAAGATGGCTCGAGGTAACGAAAAAACTTCGCAAGAAACTAAGGACTGAAAAAGAGCGCTGCATTTGGGTTTTATACGCTTATGGAACCAGCACAAAAGCTTTGTGATTGGCCTTTAATATCCACCACTATCGACGAAAAGTTCATGTAGACATGGCTCAGGCTAATTAAAGAATTTTGGGTAAAAAAGCTAACTTCATTGCGTTTTTCAGGACATTGACCTACGGCACAAAAACTTTCGTAATTTACTCTACAAACACAGAAATATATTTCTAATTTCAACTTACCTGCATCTGCGAATAGCGGTTGATGTTACACCGCTATAACTATTAGATTGAGGCCATTCATATCTGTGAAGCCGCTTTCTAAATCTGAGCCGTTTACCTTCCATATCGTGTGGATTGTTATCAGAATCGTCGTCGGCTGAAAAGAAGAAACAAAATTTAAAGTAAACAACAAGTATTTACTACATAACAACGCATTCAAGTTTTTTCTATAAATATTATATTAAAAAAAATACAGTTTTTGCATTACAAGAGAACTCAAACGAATCGTTGATCATTTTAACTGCGTTCAGCTTAAATCTGTTATCCTAGATGATTTCTTAGCTTCTGTTGCTCTCCCCTAAAGTTAGGACTCGAAAATATTTACAAAACTCATACGTTCAATTCTTTCTTTGTTTTTTGCGTGTTTTACTTTCCACTACACAATTAGCCGTTGGATCTTCTTCACATCTGAGTGAGCAGATTGCGCTGAGTTAAGAACGTCTAATGAATGAAGTGACATTTAATATCGGGACTAAATGAATACGATGTTAAGAGTAAAGTAATTCACTGGCAATCTAAGTACGAAATAAGTGAACGCGTTGGTTGATGTGTGTTTTTTGTTTACTGAACCTGACTACAGCAACAACAAGTTCCATATGAATGCTAATGCTCCGCTGATTCTCTTGCTGCTTGTAGTTTAACTCTGCCCGACATATATTAATGCACGCTCTGGAAAAATGAATTTCAAGATCCGCCTCCTATTTATCCAACTCTCATGTCAGTTGGGTTGTTGACAGAGATAAGGCTGCTTATTCTTGGCCTTTAAATTTCAAAGATACGTACATATGTACATTAGGGTGGCCACAAGAAATCAATTTTAGATTTTCCTCTGGGGCACCCCCATAAAATATGCCAATAGATTAGAAAATGATACATACAAAGTTTCAGGCCAATCCGATTATGTTAACACGTGCCTCATTGAGGTCAGAGTTAGGAAAAACAGTGAATTTTTCAGAAAACATTTTTTGTGTTTCGTCAGTAAAATGTAAACCATTTATGCCAGGAACTGACTCGTACACCATTCGATAGGTAATTTTATTGTATTGGTTTTGATTTGAATAATATTTTTATAAAACGGTTATTTTTAGCAGTATTTATCATTTATCAGATCAGGTCATAGTGTATATCCATAATTTTAAATTTCCATGCAAACGTCTATGGACATTACAATATTCAATGGTATACGAATAAATGGTTTCACTTTTACTGACGAAACACTAACATTTTTCTGAAAATTTCACTGTTTTTCCTAACTTGACCTCAATGAGGCACCTTTTACATTATCGGGCCTGAAACTTTGCAATAATCATTTTCTGATCTATTGGCATATTTTTAGGAGGGTGGCCCGAAAGATGACATTTAAATTCACCATATACTTTGTAACCACCCTAATGTACATACATACTTTATTCATGCATGAAACCCTCAGCAGGGGTAAGTCCAAAATCTCTACAAGCTTTTTTTTATCGCTGATAAGACAATCACTCACACAATCCCGACATGTTGCGTTATGAGAAGAGATGAGCATGAGAGAGCAACAGTTCACTTCATGAAGCGACACAACACATCTGTGCCATAGCTGCGTATACCCAGAGATTAAAGCCCACTGCAAATCAGCATTGTCAGATTTGTTCTGGCTACACAAAGCATCTATACAAGGAAGATCACGTGCGAGAGGAATATGGAGGAGTAGGGTACTCGCTTTAGTACATCTATTCGCACGTGAAATATTACTGTCTAATTGATGCACCCCTCGTGCATTGGTCCACAGGGTGTAGAGATAGATGAATCTCTGCCCTAGTCAGTCCATGCGCGCTAAAAAATCATACACATATGTTCACCTGCTTTGTTAGTGGATATTGGGACCTGTATCAGTGCTGTTCTCACTGTGTTAAAATCACATCATTCCGACTAATGTGCCTCAAGGGGAAGGTGTCTTTTCACAGGTCTTCATATCACGTCGATGTCCCTTTATTCTGCTGGAATCCGCTAAGTTTTGCCAAGTTTTCCAACGGAGGCGCACTTTAGTGACCTTAGTGAGGCAGCAAGACCCTGGTGTTACACGCACATCAGGAACATAAACTCTGCCTCACATAGCTGGTGGACAGCGCCACAGTCTACATAGAGGAAGTATCCAAAAATCTGTAAGCTCTCTGCGGTGTTGAATAAACTATGGTCACGTAAAGTTCCTCTCAACCCCGCCACCACCCTACTATCCTAATTAAGCACCACTGACAATATCCATCCCCTTCGGCTATAGTGCTACTCGTATGAGACAATCTAGCTCTTCTGCGCTGCATAGCAATACATACTCGTTGACAAATACGGCACGGCATGTCAATCAGCCAAGCAACTAGCATAAATACAGCGCGTCTCTCATTACCATCTCGCCATAGAGATGCAAAGTCAGAAAATGCGAGTGCGTGTACCGTTACTAAAGCCGTTGGAACCAGCAAACGTAGGGAACATCTTCTCGTCTGACTATCTCTCTCTCCATTGAAACCGTCCAGATCCTTATTTCACATCAAACCTGTGACTATGCCAATCACCAGCATAGTTCTCCGAGATAGCGCACCACCACGCTGGACGCCATCAGCGCGCAAATACAATTGCGGACTGGACCAAGACACCACCATAGGACAGTACGCGTACACAAGACTTTATAGAGCGTTTGACAGCCATTACAGCAATTTAACTGTTAAGACTTGAAAATTAATGCATCCTCCTCTCAGTCCAGAACGATAGGACTACAAGATTATGGATCCGTTCAGGAACGTAGCATCAAACCAGAAGACATTAAACAGAACTCGCTGCCACGTGGTGTCCTATCTACACATTTTGTTACCGTTACATATCGAAGATCCGTTTTCACCTGAGGAGTTACCGATGTTTCATCTCTGAGATTTGCTGCAAATAACGACTAGCTCCCTAGTCTTCTCCAGTTTTTCACATCACGAATTCGGCACTGTCACAGACCAGATCTTCGGCGTCCTTATTTTACAACGAGACATGAAAATGTCGGTATATGGACATCCACGATGATGGTACTCACACTACCGACTTATCCTACTACCCCAAAAAACCAGTTGGATGATGAAACCGTTTTGATGTCCGAAAAATTATTGCTTAATTTTATATTTAATTTATGTGCTGGATATCCTTGTTTGTTGTAGTGTGTATTGAAAGCAGTGCTTCGCCCCATCAAATATGTGGGCACGCGCATAAATTGTCATCAATATCCTCTAACGGAGTCCGAGTAAACTTACGATTTCAACAGGGTTGGACCAGTGAAAGGGTGTTAGAGACGTTTGGTTACACATTGCAATTTTGACTGCACGTTACAAGCAGGACATACGTTTATGTATGCCTGGGTTGACGCGCGTCACCCTGGGATTGCTTTCCTCTACTGCGACTTTAAGAACGAGGTTGCGCCGGGGCAATTCCTAGCATAGAGGTCCGACGCCCTTAGTGAACATCACTGAGAAACCTCTTTGTGCTTTTCTTTTCCAGTGTGTATTCCTTATGGCTCGGCGATCATATTGGCGTATCTTGTCTTTACCCATGTGCTCCCGGAAAAAGATTTGCGAATTTTCTTACGGCTCTGGACTTCAGATACAATTGCGGACGCATCTTCTGCCAAAATGCAGATCCTTAACTGAACGTTACAACCATATTTGTGGATGTAAGGCAGTCGCTAGCGCAATGCCATCGACGTGGATGTCGATTTAATTTGTCATCCTCCCAGCAGATCCTTACCGCGGTACTGCTCCATATTCTTTTGCCCCGGAAAAATATTGAACCTTATCTCGGTCCAGAACATAATCCTGGTATAGGGAATGATTTATCCTTATTCTTTGTTATCTTATGTTATGTTATAGTAAGGCAGTTAACATAAGTGCCCACTTAACCATGACTATGCACAGCTGAGTTTTAAAAAATTATAAATCTTTAGTTACCTTTAAATTTTTATATTGAAATTTCATATTTAATTCGTTTATAGTAAGAGCAGATGTTATACAAAACAAATTAAAAAATGTGTTAGAAGCTCCCGAAAATCACAAACAATTCTGTTCAGGTAAAGTTCATAGAAATATACGCGAATTAATTGAAACTAAAAATCCGCAACAACGCCGAACGTTCGCAAAACAAGATGAGAATGCTAACTGTAAATGCACTGCCTGCATTGCAATGAGGCCTGTTTTATTTAGATAAAATTTTTCATCCAACCTATCGTTAATTGCAACGTAACGATAATAAATGACAATAACCCAAACAAATAAGAAAATAGAACAAACAAAAAAAAGATCTACATATGTAGGTATGTATATGAACGTGTAATATTCTGCTTGCTATCAAGAATGTCGAAACTCTTTTGAGTTGTAATGGCTAGCTGACGTGGAATTGATATGTGTTGATCAGTCAGTTGTTGACATGAGTATGCAATGAACCTCATAATAAAGCATACCTGATATTGTTATTTCCTGTTCGAGTGCTGCTGGTTCTTACTTTTAAAGCTATAGTCATTAGAGATACATGCCGCCGATAACGCCGCAGCCGAATGTCAAAAAAATCGCGCGGAGGCGGGCGGCGGCGTCCGGCGCGTTACTATATTTTCTACTCGCTTAAGACTGTTTAGGCCATTTATTGTTCATGTCGGAAATTGGTCGGATATGGTCGAAAGTGGTATCACTGCCAAGCTATAAGAAACTAGGAATAACGTCCTACCAAGTTTGATCATGATATCTTCAACGACTGTCAAATTACAGCGGCAAAACTTTTAAATTACCTTCTTTAAAAAGTGGGCGGTGCCACGCCCATTGTCCAAAATTTTACTATATGTTCTATTCTGCGTCATAAGGTCAACCCACCTACCAAGTTTCATCGCTTTAATCCGTGGTAATGAATTATCGCACTTTTTCGGTTTTTCGAAATTTTCGATATCGAGGCGGCCCTATCCAAATAGTCCCTTGGAAGTAAATCACATTGATTATAGCCTATCAACCAAGTTTAAATATCAGCTACACGTTACGGCTCCTTTCCAGAGACTGATAAAACAGACGACGGGAATGGTCACACAGTAGTGAAGAGTCCCTTCAGGCGCTACTTAACACACACTTCCACCAGGAGACGATGCGAGAAGAGTTATGTAATCACGTCTACAGTTCTAATACGGAGCGAGAGGTACCAGGATTGGTGACAGAGACCAAAATTGAATGGGCCATAAAACGTTCAAATCGCCCGGCCCAGATGGGATATTCCTGGTATGTTGCAGATGGCCGGTGGAACGATTATAGAATGACTAAGAACACCTTTGAGGGTTGCATAAAACTGAACCACGTCCGCATCTTGGAGAACGGCTCGAGTAGTCTTCATACCGAAAGCGGGAAAAGCCAGTCATATGCACCCGAAAGACTACAGGGCTATTAGCTTGACATCTTTTCTTCTCAAACCCTAGAGAGATAATACATGTGCATACAAATCAAAATTGAATGAGGAATTATTCTCTTCAGCACAACATGCTTACACCAAAGGCAAGTCAGTAGACACTGCATTGCATAGGATGGTTATGAATTAGAGAAGGCTTTGGAACACCAGGAATATGCCCTAGGTGTTTTTCTGGACATTGCTTGCAATAATGTCTCGAAAGAGCAATGAATGCACTTCGGGATGGACATGCCTGGGCATCTGGAGTCGGGTTACCTCGCGAAAAAACATATAGTATTATTACTAGAAAGTATAAGCCCCTAATTGGACTAAGCCTAAGCTTGGAGGGTAACCCTGCAAGAAAAATAGCACAAAGTATCTAGGAGTTATACTAGATTGTAAGTTGTCGTGGAAACTCCATGTGGAAGAGAGAGGAAGAAAGCCCCCGCGGCACTCTATGCATGCAAAAGGATGCTAGGGATGTACGTGGCGCTTATCACCCAACTCTCTCATTGGGTATTTACGGCTTTGTCAAACCCATACTTTACTATGGGTCTTGTTTGAAATGGACAGCCACACAAAAAGTACGTATACCAAAAAATTTGAGAGGGTATGCAGAGTATCAATGATTGCGCATAACGCAGCCTTAAAAACTACCCCGACAGCAGCATTGCATGCCATTCTACACATCCCGCCTGCAGACCTAACGGCCAAAACATCGCGTTAGCAGCGGCAACAAAGCTTAAGGCTCGGGCGAGCTTGAGTGCAAGCCTTATGGCACAGCAGTATAGCGCCATCTAATATCGGCAAACGGAATATATGGTCCAGTGCCTAGCTTCGAAGAATATTGGGGCAACAGTTGAGCTGTAGGGTTGGTGTCCGGGTGCATAAATGGCAGAAAATGACTATACACTTATATACGGATGGTTCCAAATTAATGGAAGGGTGGGTCTGTTGTTTACCTGTCGTCGACCCAGAAATCAGTAGATCCTATAGGCTGCCAGATTACTACAGCGTTTTTCAACGGAACTTATAACAATGAAGAGTCAGTATACAATCTGAAGGCAAGCGTGCCTAAGCTGCGGTCGCGTCAATTTATATATTGATAGTCAGGCTGCGTACAGACGCACATAATCTCTCACACAGTACTTCATTAAGAAGTGTTCTGGAATGCAACATAAGCATTGGAAACACATCGCTCCAGCCGAATCATACATCTTACTCGGGTTACCGGTCATAAGGGATATAAAGATGAGTTGGAAAGGAGGGTTCACGCTGGCTGAGTCGACGATAGACGTCCCAACCCGCTTGAGAGAAATCAAAAGGAGACAGGAGTTTGCATATGATCCTCCATCAAGCACGAAAAGCGTGGACAAAAGCGAGGGCTGCAAAATTTCTAAGATCACGTGCAAAGCCTACGATATTAGACTCACAAAGTGGCTCATACTCTGAAGAGAGAAGACTTACAGCTTACAATGGGCACACTGACTGGACACTTCCTTCTGGCGTCACATGCTTATAAGTTAGGTCTCGTCAGTAACAGCAAGTGTAGGAAGTGGAGCTGCAGGAGGAAACGGTTGAGCACGTTCGGTGTTCATGTCCTGCGCTCACCAGTCAAGGCTCCAGCTATTAGGGCGGCTAGGTTGCCGATCTTGAGGCAACAATTAAGCTGGTCCTAGAAAACTTCTAGTATTGGCAAGAGGACGGAGTCCTGTCTGTTTAGTATGCAACTAGTCCCTAATGTTTGAGCTTTTTGATAAAATTGGTGAGCGGGTATATTAGGTGTCCGATTGATTTGTCGGAACCGCGGATTGGACCACTACGCATATATCCCTCTACTACCGGTTTTCAAAAGTGATTTTGGATATCTTCCTAATTTTTCGATGAAGCTTCAAAATTCACCATATGCTTTCGCATATTCCATAGTGTCTGAAAAATTGTTAGATCGTGGTAATATTGTATATATTAGGGTGTGTATAGTATGTTGAAGTAACCGATACGCGACTGGATTTTCTATAGGATTTGGATCAGGAAAAAGTTCCACTAGGCATACCCAACAAAAAATTTATTATCGAGCCTGCGAAATTTCATTTTTACTTTTTTTCGACTTTGATTTTTTAGGTTTTTTTCATGACCTACAATGTATACCCAAATGACCGCTAAAAAAATATTATTTTTATTTTATCAAAAACTGGACGGGTTACTGAAATTTTACAATCAAATGCATTTTTTTAGTAGGTCATGAAAAAAACTTTAAAAATCAAAGTCGAAAAAAGTCAAAGAATGAAATTTCGCAGGCTCGAAATTATTTTTTGGGTATGCGTAGTGGAACTTTTTTCTTGAGCCAAATCCTATCGAAAAATCGATGCGCGATATCGGTAATAAATCGACCCAGTGTAGTATACATCCCATACAACCGATCGTTCAGATAGAAACTTTTCGTAATTTCTGCCCCATTTTAACAGCTAGAACCTTAAAATTTCATCATATGCTTTCGTATATACAAATATGGTTGTCTGAAAATATCATAGAGTTCGGTGGTATATATAGAATATACACCATATAAACTGGAATTTCTGCCCCCTTTTTAACGGCTGGAAGCTTCAATAGATAAGTGGTTCATGGTGATATGTAGATTTTTCCTGCAGACACAAAAAACGTGAAACTTTGCGTCCTCACACAAAAGTACCTACCTATGTTTTATTATCTAAAAATCGATTATCTGGATATTACAAATGGATAGATTACGCAAGTATACACGGTTTTGGATCTAGTCACTAAAAGTGGTTTTTAAGCAATTTATGACGCTGAATCCGATTCTTCATTCCGTTTTTTCAAGATGATTCTAGTTTTTAATACAGTCAAATTCATTTTTAAGATTTTTGTCGAATAATATTCATTTTATTAACTAAAGTAACAAATCAGAAATGAAGATTGGTGGAACTTTGCCTTTTTATTGTTTAGTTCGTTTCGCGTATTAGAGTCCAACAGTAGTCGCTCATCATGCCTTCATCCCAAATCCTTGTATCGTCTTCAATGTTGGCTAGATCTGGTGTAGCCGCTCTCACTGTTCGTCGCTCGTATCTACCCAAGTTTCGGGAAAAAATCGAACGGAATGCAGAAAATGTCTCTTTAGAGACATTCTAGTTCGCAATCTTTCGATAATTTACCTACATATCGCCAATAATTTCCTTAAAATTTGGGATTTATGATTACCAAGAAAGTGGTGAACGATATATTGAAAAGATGCCCATGCGGCTGTTTCATCGGGCGTTAAACATTTTGTAAATTTTTTATCAGCCATTAATTTTCTAATATCAGGTCCGACAAATATTAAATAAATAAATGTAGGCGCGATACTCCGAAGGGATCTAAGCCAGCTTCTCTTCCAATTTGCGTCGTGCTCCTCTTGATTTTCCCTACAAATTGGCCGGACGGGACCTACATGTTTTATGCCGACTCCGAACGCATCTGCAAGGCAGATGAGTTTTAACTGAGAGCTTTTCATGGCAGAAATACACCGGACACTGCCGAGGTCGACCCCGCTTAGAAAAACTTTCTTCTAATTTGAAAACCTTATTTCTAAATTTTGATGTTGCTTTGCCGGGGTGCGAACCAGGCATACGGTGTGGTAGGCGGAGCAAGCTACCATCACACCACGGTGTGCCGCCAACAAATATTCCTTCTTTGATTTTTGCATATGACAATTTATTGAACAACTGACTAAGTACTGAAAGCGTCCTTCACAGTTTAATGCTTTGACAAGTTCTTTATAAGGCCTAGTTTAATGTGAAGGGGTGGCAGGAATGTCTTGTGATTTACAAGTGGCTCAGCGGAGATTTTTGGTGTCCAGGCTCATATTGAGTACGACTTGCCATTCTTTTCTCACATAATGATGTTCAGTTGCGCGGCTATCCCACAAGCATAAAAACAACAAAATTTGGTGAATCCAGATTGCATCCCAGTTAAGATACCAATTACCTGTTGAAATAAATTTCGGTATCCCATGACTTATGAGTGTCTGCTTCTCTGAACCAAAGTAGTGCAGATACGCATCTTTGAGCGCATTTGTTATTATTTTGTCCACTTTTTTAATCATATAACAACAACAAACGTAACAAAACACTTTGAATCAACTTTGCAACACTGTCTCTGCATTTTTATTTGCTCTAATCACTTATATTATTTTACAGTTACAGTTGAAATGGCTTATCAAGCAGTGCCACTACTTAAAAGCTGCTATAACAGCACAATGGTGCTATCATGCGAGAACTCGCAAACGAGAATTATCTTAAAAAACTGAATGCAGATTTGAATTCACCATATCAAATGTAGTTAGAATCGTTCTTATCTGCTCAGATCCAAAAGTTGACCTAAATTTGTAAACTTTTGTTATTGTCCAGCCCCATTCATGAAAGGTATGAAATTTCGGCATAGCCGAAGACAATTCCGTCCTTGCTTATTTTCTTTGTTTTTTTTGTGAATCACTATCCCAGGAAAACGTTATCCAGTGCAATCTTAATTTACAAAGCTCCGATTGTGGGCTTTCTTTTGTGATTTCTGCATATATTTTTGGTTTGTTCACATAGCAAATTTGTAGAGAAATATTTTTCCGATGGCTGATTTGCGGAAATTATTATTGACAAAAAATATGATTACGCACTACAAAATCGACTATATCTTCAGGTCAATGCACGTTTATATTTCACAGCCAGCAAATGCAGTAACCAAATAAATGGCTCACAATCTTCACACATTAACTGTTTGTAAGTAAATACCAAATGAAAATAAAATCAATGCCTTTATCAGTTAAAATCTTTAGCAGTGGAACAAGTAACCTCGAACTGATTAAAATTAGATAATGTTTCATTGATATTAGTTATCTGCCCTCCTAATGAATCATTTTAACAAAGCTTATACGAATAATCAATGTACTATTTAGTTTGACTAAGAAAGACGCCTAAAAATATTTATGACTAAGTATTTAAATTACTACACTTCTTACAATGCAAATATCAATTTTCGTGTGCAATTTATATAAAGAGTTGGCAACTCTGAATCATTGTTTAAACTCTTTGTAATCTAATCAAACTTATCACACAAACGGTACCAACAGCGTCTACACCAGGGATGATAAAAAAAATATTTCTGATTTTGTACCAAATTTCCAAACTAAATGTACCAAATAAATCTCCCAGAGAAGAAAATTAGCAATCTCTAACAAAAAGCTAACTGGTTGTTGACTTTAAAAAAGTCAGCTATTAAACAAGCTGTGAAGCCACTGAAGAAACACAGCTCACTTCTTTTGGCTGTTATGTCATGCAGGAGTTAGCATCTCCTCTTTTTTCGACCCAAGGCATAGAAGAATAGTCAGATCTCTTCACAGAAACTAATCAAATAATAATGGGCACTAATTATTTGGTGGTAGCGTGCTCCACCTACCCCACCAAAATCGTGGGTTCAACTTCCAGTCAAAGCAATATCGAAAACTTAGAAAAAGATGTTTCAATTAAAAAAAAGTTTTTCTAACCGGGGTCGCTCCTCGGCAGTGATTTGGCAAACACTCCGAGTGTATTGCTGCCATGAAAAGCTTCTCAGTGAAATCATCTGCCTTGCAGATGTCGTTCGGAGTCGGCATAAAACATGTAGGTCCCGTACCGCCAATTTGTAGGAAAAATTAAAAGAGCACGACGCAATTTTGAAGAGAAGCTCGGAATTAAATCTCTTCGGAGGTATTGAATTTATTTATTTTAATTTATTTGCATTATTTGAATTCAACTTATAATTAGCTCGTAGTTAGCTTCTTTCTTGCAGTCTCAAAATAAAAATAAATAAATACAAGGCGCGATAAACCTCGAAAAGATTTTAAACCGACATTCTCTTTCAATATGCGTCGTACTCCTTTTAATTTTTCCTGTAAATTGGCTGGACGGGACCTACATTTTTTATGTCGACTCCGAACAGCATCTGCAAGGCATTCTCACTGAGAAGCTTTTCATGGCAGAAATACACTCGGAGTGTTTGCCAAATCTCTGCCGAGGGGCGACCCAGATTGGAAAAACTTTTTTCTAATTGAAAAAACTTTTTTTCTAAATTTTCGATGTTGCTTTCGACTAGTAGTTGAAGCGACACCAAACGGCATCTGCGAGGCAGAAGAGATTTCACTGAGACGTTTTTTATGGCAGAAATGCACTTGGATTGTTTGCCAAATCTCTGCAGAGGGACGACTTGTTTCTTAATTTTGATGCTGCATTGTCTGGGAATTGATCCGCGGATCTTCGTTGTGGTGGGCGAAGCACACACATCAATAAGAGGCTATTCAATAAAGATAGACGATGAGGACGATATGGATGAGGATGCCCAAGGTTTCTAAGGCTTGTAAACTAGAAAAAATATATGATTATCGCCCATTTTTGACATGGAGGTCATGCGCGAGGAAGCAGGTAGGCGGAAAATTTAGCGTCCACTATGATTTTGATGGCCAGGAGTTGGGTCTTTCTGATAGGCCCAAATACCTAGGAGTCTTTTAACACCAAAGCTGAACTGGAGGCTAAACACAGAGCACACAGTCAAACGAGCCTACGGGGCTATGCATGCCTACACAGAAATGCTAGGTAACAGTGGGTCTGCCAGACCTCATGGCATGAATGCATAAAGGAGTGGGAGCGGGAGTATTTGCGACTGTCCCGCCCACGTCCTTATGTATGCGGCTTCTCGACTATGCAAGCGTGTTTCAAGCTGAGACTTTCGCTATCTAATAGGCGTGTAAAGCGTTAATGGATATCGATGGTAACAGTAACAAGGTCGCCATTTTCTCCGAAGCCAGGCGGCTCTTGGGGCCCTCGGGTTAGAGACGATGTCATCAAACCTGTTTGGGCAGTGTAGGGAGAACGCCATGATTCTGACGAGCCGGCAGATCGTTACCCTGATATGAGTGCCGGGGCATCGAAACCTACAGGGTAACGAGATGACGGATGAGCTGGCACGGCGTGGAGCGGCTCTTGATGTCTCAGGAGCAAAGGAGGTCCTTGCACCCCTGGGGACGTATCAGGGGACGCATCTCCCAGCACTGGTGAGGCCAACAATAGGTGGAATCGGTTGCGGACTTTTAGAGTTTCCAAGAGCATGTGGCCATTATATAACAAAAAAATGATCTATAGCTGTCCTTAGATCAGAAGGGATATATACAGAGTAGTTGCGGTGCTCATGGGGCATTGGACAACTGGGGTATATGCGGCACGGATGGGACTGGAAACACGGTACCTCCTGTCGCAGCTGCAAGCGTCCGGAGGAGGAGGAAACAGTTGAGCATCTGCTGTGCGAATGCCCAGCACACTGTCGAAGCAGAATAAAGTTTCTTGGAAAGCCCTTTTTCGAAAGCCTCCCAGAACTCAAAGATATTAGGCCGGGAGAGCTTCTCAAATTTATAAAATCCACGGGATGGATATAGGGGGACGGGTTTCCCTAAGGCGCTTGAAAATGTTTATTAGTCTTCATACAACACCCTTTCATTGGTTAACTCACGAGTTGGTGGTATCAAAATGCCGCGTGACCGCTAATTGGAGTCAATTGAGACTCGCCAATCGAAATATGGTTACTGGAATTTCAGGTTCCAACATATAAAGATACATCATACTACTTGGATGCCTGCTGATGAAAAACACGAAACTTATTCGAACACGTCGTGATCGATGGCAGGTATAACATCGATTGGGTTGAACCTCAACCTAGAGTTCATCAGGTCTATGGTCATTAGTACTGACCTTTGTAGCTCCGCACTTGGTTCCACATCTTTCCTGCTTGGTTTCGCCGTGTTTTAATCCCACCCAATCTAATAAGGACGTCTACGGTACAAGCACCACATTCTGTTCTGCTTACGTCCCTTCGTCGCGGGCATTATAGAGTTCCATAGAGTCTAGGAAACTAACTGGTAAAGTGAGGAATGCTACACTAACTTGGAAAAGAAAGACGCGGATTGCAGGGTCACGCTGGGTAATTTCGAGAAACATTCTTTTAGGCGTCACCGTCATACGGAGAGTGAAGAAAGACGCAAGGTTTCGGGACCCGGCCTAATTCCTGCAGGAACAATAAAAAATATCTGGTTACCTTCTAATATATTTTTTTTGAACTTAGTAGAGCAAAGTCCTCTCCTGACAAGCCAAAATCACGCGCTATAAGTCTCTATCACTACTGTCGTCGGAATCACCGACGGAGGCAAGGCCTTTAGGGTTGTCTTTCCACGTGGTGAATTCTTTGGTGGCGGGCAGAGAATGTCTCCCTTCGTTCTTCTATGCAGTTCTCGAACATTTTAATCGATATCGTACTCACGGTCTTTCGCCAATAATCAAGTTTTAATATTTCTTCATACGCGTAACACAACCATTACCCACTTACCGTGTCTCATTAGTACGCTATGCTGTGGATTCCGTATGATACGTATTTGTCGGTCGTTATTCTGTGGCTCACCATATTCACCACCAATATATTTTGGCAATTGCCACAGAGCGCTACGCTCCTCTAGATGATCGCGTGGAAAATAGAGCGGCGCTAGCACCTCATAAATGCCACGTTCGTGTGAATTAACACACAATATCACAATTTGTGTTAGATATTTCTCTAAAAATCGACGAATTGTACCTGAAAACAAGAGAAATTTGTGTTATTATTTGTGTAAAAGACGTTTGGCGAAAGTTTTCAATTTATTTACGCAACGCTATATGGGCAGCTAAATCGGCTGGGAAACTACTATGATTGGCACTTAAGTTGCTGACAGCGATTGTACGTAAATTTAGTTCTTTAGCTTTGTACAGAGCATTCCTGAAAGAAGATATGAAAAGAATTATTATAAGTATTGATAGATATGATATAAATTAAAGCAAAGTAACACAACTTCAGTTTATCTATATATATCTATCTATCTTCTTATCTTCTTAAATAATATAAAATAAAGTCGCTAAATGCCATTTGAAAGCTTAGCTACGTGAGATAGTACAGTTAATATAATTTGAAGGTATATTTTATAGGGGCGTGGCAAATTGCCAAAATGTAGTAAAAAATCATTAAATTTTTGTTTACATAGCTATAACTCATAAACGGATGGATGGATTTAAAAAATTCTACTTTTCAGTAAAATTCTGAAATATTTACCTTCGTTCTGCATCAATACTTGATTCCATTCTTATATCAGCCAAATTGTTTAAACAAAAGTAGCATTTTTACCAAAAAATGCGTGTGTGTGGTTGTTCGGTGTCAACTGTGCGCGCAAATTGCTTTCGAATGAGGCAGGCGACACATATGTATGTAGCATTCGCTGCGTTATTTAACTCGGCGAGTACATTTATATGTATGGATGTATGTATGTATTTTCATATCATATCAGCTTGACATATGTATGTACATACATATTTATGCGTTGTTGCCAAGTTAATGCAACATAAATGGTTAAGAATGCAAACATCTCTTGAAAAATACTCTTTCGTTCAAAATATTGAACATTTCCTTAAAATTCTTAAACAAAAGTTTTATTTTTTGGTATTTTGCATGTATATGCTAATATTTGTGCACTAAGGAAATTTAGTTCTTCAATATATTTTTTATGCTAAGGTAATCTGAGATGTGTTTGTACAATATGGCTATCAAATGGAAGCTGTTTATGATTACTTTGATACGGGGAATTTTTCGAACCCCTGGGTGACTAAGGTCTCGACATATAGGCCAAAACGTGGATCCGGGTACCCCTAGATAATGTTTACACAATATGTATATCAAATGAAAGCTGTTGCTGAGAGCTTTAAAGTAATTTTCATTGTGATATTCGATTTAGTCGCATCAACCTGGCAAATACTGACAAATGTGCATGCGAAGCCGAAATAAAGACATGAATTAATAATACCCACATACCTATTTACATACGTACTATTCGATTTGCCCGAAATTTGGTATATAAATTTGCCTATATTATTATTTACGATCCCTTTTTCCGGAAAGTAGACCAGAGACCGACTGGGACTGGGATTAGGACCAGGACTGGGACTGAGACTCGCAGTGGGACTGGGACTCGGAATGGGACTGGAACAAAATAGGTACCACCCTCTGGGACTGGCAATAAGGGGTGAAGAAGAATGAGAAGAAATTGAGAGAAGAGAAAAGAGGGAAGGAGAAGTAGACTGAGAAAGAGATAGTGTGAGACGAAGATAGAGATAGGTGATGCGAAAAAGGCGGAGGGAGGAGTGAATAAAAGGATTAAGAAAGAGTGAAGAGGGGGAGGGCAGAGTTAGACGGAAAAAGCTTATTAAAATGTATGCAGATAGGCAAATTTAGGGCAGAACAACGTCTGCCTGGTCTGCTAGTATAATTATAAAGTCTAAATACTGCATATTTTTAGACGCGCAAATTAAAAAAAAGTTTGGCAATATTTGGTTTTAATTGAAAACTAAATGGATTAGTCGATTTTTATTGATGTCGTCCATCGTCCCTCTATTCGAGTTAGCTACCCACCGTTAATGGCAAACCCTATGCCCCTTGGTAAAAAGTATCCCATCCTGTTAAATATATCCCATATCCCCAGAAATTGTTAGCAGACTACAATTTGAAGCATAGGGACGAATATTGCACGCTTGAAGAGGGGCTGGGACTACTTTCAATATTTTCCCCAAACATGCTTGAACAACAGGGGCCAAGGATTTTTATTTTACCACATTAACATAGTCGCAACTGAGTTCTTTAATCTATGCGTAATAGACAGGAAAGGTAGTTACGCAGATCTGATTCTACTTAGTATCTTGTCGCCAGACATCAAATTATGTTATATCGAAGGTGTTTCAAAACTCTATACAGTGAAGCCGAGCGCTGATACGGACTTGGTAATTTATAATTGGCTAATTTTCTAAATTTTCGCTGGATGTCGTAGATTTCAGTGACTAATGTGGCATGTTTGTTTATAGTGGGTGTACTATGCAAAAGGCTTTGAGTAATACTTACTTCGATTCTTCACCTCAAAGGAGTTGAATTTTTTAAGATTTACTATAGACCCCATACCATTCCCTTGTCAGTCGATTCTACGTACCATATCGATCCCGGTTCTACCCCGACCAAGATCTGTAATTGAACACCACACCAGGCTGAAAATGTGCTATCGTGTATAAAAAAGTGCTTAAAAACTCTTCCAAATGCTATTTCAGTAAGCGGAAAACTTCTGACATGTACATCAGAAATTTCCCAAAATTCAACAGAGATTGACGCAATTTAATCACATGCATAATGACGGCCACCGTGTCATGGTAGCGAAGGCCAAGGCAAGGCAAAATGAAAATCTTCAGAAAAACATTTGTTATACTAGAAACACTTTTTCTGCACTTCTCGATAGTAGTTTGGAAAACACTGAGAGTTAAAAGCTTCTCAGCAAAAATTCATCGGCTTACATCTCTTTTGTACTCTTGATCAAAAACTTAAAACAATCGGAACACCAAAACCTTCAGTGAATACGTCTTTTCTCCGTCATGCATATACTATTCCTTTAAAATCTGCAAGTGTTCAAACTGAGCGATTATAGGGACAGTTCTGATAGCCGTGACAACTAGCCTTAGCCCTATCCGTCTCGTTTGAGAGAAAAGTCAAAAATTTGCTGTACCTGACCACCGTGTGTGATATTCAACGTTTTCATTAGGATGACATAATGCCACAGAGCTTCTGTCACTGCTATCACATAAAGGATGAAACTGCTGAGCACAGTACACTTGAGTGGATCCCTCAGTGTATTCATCCAATAATAACAACTCTGAACTGAATGCTGCCATATTGATGTTGTTGTGCGTGTTTAATAGCCACTATGCGGCCATTTTTGGTTTAGAGGAGTGTTACAGATTACTAATGATTAGCATAACGTGAGCAATAAAAACTACCCCGACAGTAGCACTGCACGCCATTCTACACATCCCAACCGCAGACCTAATGGCCAAAAATATCGTGTTAGGCACTGCAACAAGGCTTAAGGCCTCGGAGCAACTTGAGTGCAGGCCGTATAGCCATAGCAGTATAGCGCCGTATACTATCGGGAAAACGGAATATATGGTTCCGTGTCCGAGCTTCGAAAGACTTCTGGGGTCCACAATTGACCCGGACGGTTGGCGTCAGAGTGCAAAAATGACAGAACATACTATTCACGTGTATACTCCAAGTTAAGGGAAGAAGTGAGGCTGCTGTTTACAGTGTCGATGCAGGAACAAGAATATCCTAAAGGCCTTAAATTATAGCCATGAAGAAAGCAGCAGAAATTCTGGAGGAAGCGTGCTTAAGCTGCACTCGCGTCAATATATATATATATTGATAGATCTCCCACACTACTCCATCAAGTGTTCTGCAATGCAAAGCAGCACGGAAAAAACCTTCAGGCTCAAGCCGGACCATGCATCTATACTGGGTTCTCGGTCATATAGAGATAGAAGGTAGCAAAAAGACCGAAAAGGAGACAGAAGTTGCATATGATCCATCAAGCATGAAAGATGTGGACAAAAGTGGGGCTGCAAAATTTCTAAGATCATGTGCTAAGCCTACGATATTGGACTCACAAAGTGGCTCATATCTCTGAAGAGAGGCGACTGGAGGTTCACGATGGGCATACTAACTGGGAACTGCCATCTGGCGTCACATACTTGTAAGTAAGGCCTCGTCAGTACCAGCAGGTGTAGAAAGTGAGAGCTGCAGGAAGAAAACAGTTGAGCACGTTTGTGTTCGTGTCCGGCCCGCGCCAGGTCAATGCTCCAGCTATAAGGGGCAGCAGAGTTCCCTGCAAAAATCGTTGGATCATGTGGTCCACTGGAGTACTTACATTTATACTCCACTGCAATGCAGCAATGGACCAACTCATGTTTCTACACGAACGTATTGTAAGCCGATCATTGCTCGTTTTTAACGATTGTAATCACTACACGATGTTTATTGGACTGTGGGTACTCCATGGATTACTCTGATGTAATGCGGAGCTGGAGTATATGGTCCAGTCCTAGGACATCGCAATGTTAATTGGATCATATTTTTGTATGAATTGTGGTTAGTTTTGGAGCACTCGCTTGGTCCATAGCGAGTACTCCATACATGCATGCATGGAGTACTCGCGATTTTTGCAGGGTTGTCAGATCTCGAGGCAGCAATTAAGTTAAGTCCCAGAAAACTTCTAGTATTTGCCAAGAGGATGGAGTAATTCTATAACATAAGTCCCGGCACCTGATTGGGGTTCTTTCGTTTGGTAGTCAAACCAGTTCTGGTAACACTGTAAGCATATTCATATGAATGGTCTTTATTGACCGGGAAGTTCAACCTAACCTAACCTAACCTACTAACGTCATTTTCCAGATATAAAACCGCCATGCTCCAGTACTATCACCTTCTGATACTAGCCCGACATGTCGAGGAAGTGATTTGTTTAGCTCTTCGGCCGAATTCATTTATATATTGTAGCGAATATTAGCAGTTCTATACATCACTATGCTGCTACTAAGTAAATGCACAACAAAAGTAAAGCAAGCAGCCACACTTATGTACATGAACACATCAGAACAACAAGCCACACATACACATAACCAGCAGCTCGAAGCAGAAAGATTATTTCACATATACATATGTGGTCAGCAGATACGAGCGAAGAAGAAAGAGAAACAATCACACATCACGTTATCATCAGCTAAGAGCCGAAGTTGTTACTCACCATATCCATGCATATAGCCAAATCACGTATAAAATATGAGATACAACTGTTCCAGAAGGTATGTTCGTGAAAAGTCTAGACCTTAAGAGAAATATGCGAACGAGACAACAGAGAGTATAAAAGCAGCACAAGCTGAGGAATAATGAATCAGTTTTTATTTTAACACGCTTTAGCGAAGTACGCGAGTATTGTATTTGTAATACTCCCAAATAGTCTTAATAAAGGAACTGCCTTCTGTCGTCACGGACTTATAAGTAAGGCCTCGTCAGTAACAGCAGGTTGAGCACGTTCTGTGCCCGTGTCCTGCAATCGCCAGATCAATGCTGTAAACTATTAGGGGTAGTTGCCAGATTTGCAGAATCTCCTTAAATTGGTTACAATATTCTCCAAAAAACTTTCGGAGGTAACTGCGCCTTACGATGTGAAGAAGTAGATTGAAAGTGAGAAGTGAGAGGTGTTATATCTGTAGATCAGCAATCGAGTTGCACGGGATTCATATTCGGAAAAGAACTATGAATGGCTAGAACTCTAGAAACCCTGCAAAGAATGTTCTTTACAATAAAGTAACAACGAAAAAGCCAGGACTGTTCTTCAGCGGAGCAGCGCAACGGCTTTAGCATTATTTTAAGGACATTTCTCTCTACTATATAGAATCGGCAAAAATTTTGTATTCTTTTAGGGTTCGAATACATTCCAAATACTTACGGGAAGGTTTTATGAGCCTATTTATTCTTCTATATACAAGAACCTCTCGTTGACATTCTTATATAAGCTTCACTTGTTTGTTTCCAAATAGTGAAAAAAAAATGTTACGTATACGCAACGGTACCTGTCTTTTCAGGTGGTGCGGATATGTTTGTGCGTAATTGATTGCTTTTAAGAAAACAGCATGCTTATTTTAAATTTATTTTACCTGTAAGAGTAATGCAATGCACTTTCAGCAGCACTTTTGAATGTCTCCTTAACAGCTGGTCCGGCAGTGTGTAAAACATATTTGGCTGGTAAATTGTAACCACGAGTAACACACACCTCACCAGTCCGGCACTCTAAGCGAAAGAAAGGCAAATTCATTGAATATTAGACGTATTGTATTAACAGTTAAAGAAGTGTCTACACACCTTTTAAATTATTGCTTAATTCCTCTTTCAATTGATTACCGGCAGCAGCATAAATTCGTTCAGCAATTGGATTAGTCTCGTTTTGTGTCTCCTCGATTATGTTTGTGATGGCGTCCACTTCGAGTGTGGCTATATCACCTTCCCTGTAAAATATCAAAAAGCCAGTAAAAATGTTTATAAAAAAGCTCACTTAATAGCATTAGAAGACGAATAACAAAAGTATTGAAAAAAAAATAAATAAAAAATTGATCTTACTTACCATAGCAAAAACCGATTATTTATATCTTTCGATAGCGGAAATGGACTGCAATTATGTCGTGGCCCACCCAAAGTGGAATAGTCCGTTATTGGTAAACGGCTATCTGTCTTCTCTAAACCGCCCCAGACTGAGAGTGTATCAAATTTCACTTTCTTTTGGTTTTGAAATTAAAAAAAGGAATGAAAGAATAGAGCGATAAATGAGAACAATACTTTACGATTTGTCTGTAACAGTAATACTTTTGATTATCTGATTACTTACGCACAATGCCGAGTCTGTCGACGTCTTAGTTTCCTCATTGGAATTGGAGTCTAGTCGCATTTCTCTGCAAAAGAGGTTAACGTAAAAGAAAGGGGATGAGTACTATTATTAGCAATATAATGAAAATAAAAATAAAATTTACGTACACGCATACATATGTACATACAAAATTAACTTACTATGACGCAATAGAATAGTGGGGGTACAGAGGTAGGGCTCTAAGTATTGATCGAAGAATATGCAAGCAAATCGTTAGTTTTTCTTCTTACAAACAAATTTTCTATTAACGAGGTGCGATTAAAAAATACGTACGACGAATTTATAAGCAACTGCTGATGATGAGTTGATTAAAGAAAGTTTTACAAGAAAAATCTAGTTAAGATTGGTGTCTTGTAAAAACTCATCTTGTTGATTGAAAGTAATTTCTGCCTAATAAGAAGAGAGTCTCGGCATCAATCCCCCAAGAAGCTTATAGCGTCAATGAACTTGTAAACCTTTCATAAAAATGAAATGGTATATAAAGTTTGGAACTATTAAAGAAAATTGTTAGTCCTTAAACGAGGTGAGATAGAGCCACCAATAAATATACCGAAATGATCAGGACGAATGGATAAGACTACTTTAGCATATTTCTTCCATACAACCTATTTTTCGGAAAAGTGGATTTTTGTTATTTATTCCTCTTTTTTATAGCTAGTAGATAGTATGAAGTCACTATATTGTGGATTTGTCAGATCTAGGTTGGAGTATGCAGCTGTCATTTGGAGACCCTACCAAATTGGCCTCTTTAATCGGCTTGAGCGTGTTCAGAAAGTTTTTTTACGATATGCTCCTCGATCTTTAAACTTTTCTGAACCAATGCCTTCGTATGAATCGCGATGCCTTTTAATTGCACTAAACACGCTTGCAAATAGACGTTCGATTCTATCTTGCCTGTCATTGGCTTAATTTCAGGGACCGTTGATTGTCCATCGCTTCTTGATAAAATTCAATTTAAAGTCCCATGCAAAAACCTCCGACAGTTTGAACCCTTAAAAATTGCGTTTTCCAGAACTATTTATGGTGTAAATGCTCCTATTTCTAGGGCTTGTGATGAATCGTTCGATGATCTGAATACGCTTTTTAACTTCTCAAATCCTGACTACACTTTTCCTTACGCTGCCTTAATTAACAGTATAAGATCTTATGTTTCTTAGAATTAAGTTAACGTAAAAATTTGCGTAATATATTCTGTAAGAATCATAATTCTGTAAGAAATAAAAACAAAAACTCAACTTAAATAAATAAATTCCACAGAATATTTACATAGACGGTTTATATTGTTGTCTAAAAAATGTTTCATAATCGGTCATATATATAATATATATTACATACAACGGATTGTTCAGATAAGAGGTTTAACGTAATAACGTAATTTCTTCATCATTTTAACAGCTAAAAGTTTGAAATTTTACGCAAATACGCACGGCATCCATTATGGTCTGAAAGATCGGTCGTATATAAATTTTTTGTATACCTATACGACACAACCGATTGTTCAGATGAAAAAATTTTCGCCATCTTTTCCTTCTACAGCTAAAAGCGTGAAATTTCACCATATGTGAAAGGTTAAAATCGCCAGGATCGATCGTATGTATAATATCTGTGAATTATATGATATCATGTGAATTGACGGCCGCCGTGGTGTGATGGTAGCAATCTCCGCCAAACACACCATATATCCTGGGTTCACGCCCCGGGCAAAAAAACATCAAAATATTACAAACAAGATTTTTCAATTAGAAGAAATTTTTTCTAAGCGTTGTCGCCCTTAGGTAGGTTGCAGAGGAATGAGAAGAACTAGAGAGAAGAGAAAAGGGGGCAGGAGAAAGAGACTGAGAAAGAGATAGAGTGATAGGGATAGATGAAGCTAAAAAGAAGTGAGGAAAAGGCGGAGAGAGCAAAAAAGATACGCAAAGAAGGAAACATGCAGAGGGAGATTGAGAAAAAGTCAAGAGGGAGGGAGAGGCTTGCAGAGTAAGACCGAAAAAACCTTGTTAAAATTTATGCAGATAGACCAAATTTAGGACAGAATAATGTCTGCCGGGTCTGCTAAAAATAAAAAAAATAAATGTAAGGCGCGATAACCTCCAAAGAGATCTAAGGCCGAGCTTCTCTTCAGATTTGCGCCGTGATCCTCTTGATTTTCCCTACAAATTGGCCGGAAGGGACCTACATGTTACATCTGCAAGGCAGATGAGTTTTCACTGACAGCTTTTCAATGCAGAAATACACCCGGAGCGCTTGCCAAACACTGCCGAGGGGCGATCCCGCTTAGAAAAATTTTCTTCTAATTGAAAAACCTTATTTCTAAAATTTTGATGTTGCTTTGTCCGGGGTGTGAACCGAGGGCATACGATGTGGTAGGCGGAGCACGCTACCATCACACCACGGTGGCTACCGGGTCTGCTAGTTAATCAATAAAAGGAAGCGACAACTG
This sequence comes from Eurosta solidaginis, assembly GCA_029619165.1. Lineage (NCBI taxonomy): Eukaryota > Metazoa > Arthropoda > Insecta > Diptera > Tephritidae > Eurosta > Eurosta solidaginis. The sequence goes on along the minus strand of JARSSU010029031.1, from coordinate 12,952 downwards.
AAGACAGAACGCACTGAAAAGCTTTGTAAAGAGGGGAAATTGCCCTTTTGTAGGACTTCACAATGTTAAAAGTGGCAGCTGAAAGCAGTCTCATAACGCAATTGTTCTGCGCTAGTTGGAGATTAGTGCGATTCGCTACATGGCAGTTTCTGTTAAAGTTGCTATCTATTTTAAATGAAAATTAATAAAAAAAAACAAGAAAGGAAGGTAATTTCGGCTGTAAGCTAACATTACGTACTCACCTGCCAAATTACAACTTGCAAAACTTTTAAATTACCTTCTTTTAAATGTGGGCGGTGCCACGCCCATTTTTCAAAATTTTACTTATTTTCTTTTCTGCGTCATAAGGTCAACCCACCTACCAAGTGTCATCGCTTTATCCGTCTTTGGTTATGAATTATCGCACTTTTTCGATTTATCGAAATTTTCGATACCGAAAAAGTGGGCGTGGTTTTCGTTCATTTTAAATTGCGATGTGAGATGAGTGCCCAGGAACTTACATACCAAATTTCATTAAGATACCTCAAAATTTACTGAAGTTATCGTGTTTACGGACAGACGGACGGACGGACATGGCTAAATTAATTCTTTTTTCGCCCAGATAATTTTGATATATAGAAGTCTATATCTATCTCGATTAGTTTATGCCGTTACGGATTACCGTTATGCGAACAAAATTAATATTCCTGTGAGCTCTGCTCAGCTGAGTATAAAAATGTAAGTAATTATAAATAACGAGCCATAAGTATATTTCTTTTTTTAAATGCATTGTCGTTTTTTATGACAAAGACTGCGCTGTGCTCTTTAAATATTCACGCCACTCAACTAATATTACACACATACATACATAATTTTAGGAGCAATAAGTTTAATTAATTTCTATGTACACATTTGTATATTTCTAGAGGTTTTTGTACAAATTTGTTATCTTATTTGACTTAATGTGTCATTACGGTATAATAAAATGTTGACAATTTAGTTAGTACAAATTTCAATGAATATTTAATGAACTATTCGGTGCGCGTTATAATTTGGGGAGAATTAGGGATATGAAAATACGCTGATACATCGATCATTTTAAAAATTTGAAACATTAAATCAAAATAGCTCTGAAATAGTGAGTTCGAATAACGACATATGTATGTGAACGAGAGGCTTCGCGTAGTAGTTAGATTTATAATTTATCATAATTGTATAAGTAGTTTGACAGTTTCATATTTATAAAGTGAGTGAAGAATGGATTCCGGTACGAATCGTAACACACGAAACGGGCCCTTATTTTTCTACGATAAAAAGTACGCTCAAAATCGATCGACTGAGCGACAATCGGCTAGCATGAGAGCTTTCTCAAAAATGTTGTATGAAACTCTTATGGTATTTTCTTTTCTGAAAATAACACCACACTGTTGGTTTTTCTTTGCTCTCTCGTAAGTTTGTGTGTTCCCCTTAAAAAATATTTCCTAAATATTGTCATTTTGCAGAGTGCTAGGTGATCTTAAACTAAAAGATAGAAATTAAGAACGCAACATGAAGGTAACATTTTATCCAGAAAAGAAAACGTAACTATATTAATGCCCGTCTTGGTTCCAGGAATATGTACGAAAAGTATTTAAAAGAATTTTGGATCACTGTGTACGTAGCACATTTCAGTAGATTTAAATCCACCTAATTTATCACAAAAATGCACACTAGTTTTACGAATATATATTTGAGGGAGAAGAAAATAAATATATCTCAGGGAGTGGCAGTTTTAATAGCCCGTAACATACTACCAATTTCTTGTGTTTCAGGGACACGTCAGCGCTAATTTCGTTATTACTCTCAGACAGTGGCGGATCCAGGATCAGGTTCTATAACTCAAAATTTATATATATATAACAGAAAATTATGAGCTACCGTATAGGAACAACTAGACAAGATCCAAAAAAAGGTTAAAGAGATTGACATGAGCAAAATTTGAAGGTGTAGCCAGGAGGTAAAGTAGGTTCGAAACTTTACTTCTTTAAAATCAAATCGAGTTGATTTAACCTAATCAACAGCATATTCTACTCATACATAGTATGTTCAAATCGTTACCGGCATACACAATACTCATCACAAATGTAACAAGTCTAATTTTTCAAATACTGCGCCAAAAAGGATCCAATGGCAGCACTGTCAGAAATTTCTCGAACTTTTCCTAGATAAGCCTGCCAAGTGCCAATTTTCTTTAAAGTGTCATTGAGAAAAATAGCAATTTGAAAATTAAGTCCGTGTGCGAGTTGACCTAAATTGCTACCTAAATACACAAAAAACCTAAATCACTAGAAACTGTCAGCAAGGCAGTGCAATTTAGCAAATTTAGAATTTTTTCGAGCATACTTTTCAACCTAAATTGAAATGTCAAATTAGTTATTTGAGGCATTGTGGTATTGTTTGTATAAACAAAAGGCATGATTTATTGTTTGACAAACAACAATTAGTTGTCAAATGAACTCGCACAGTTTTGACAGTTTTTTTCCTAAATTGTTGCAGTGCTGGAAAGTTCCAGTGGAATATTAGTTTAGGTACCTAAGATTTAGGTCAACTCGCACCCAGCCTAAAAAAAAGTATTTTATTTTGAACCTACAATATGAAGAGGGCTCTATTTTCATATTTTACTCGGCTTGATCCAGCGTCTGAACCGACTGAACCAGAGAAAAAAGGAAGAAAGGTGAGTCCAAAAATTTCAAGCGAATTTTTTTTTGTTTGGTTGGGTAACATTCAATCCAGATTTGGTTTGTACTATTTTTAATTCTTGAGAATTATTTTTTAGGAATTGGAGGATTATTGAATTGAATAAATTGATGAAATTGGTTGTTAAAAAATGACATTCAGATTAGCTCAATATATTCTGTTAACAATTTTCCTACACATTATTCATATATATTTGTTAATAAAAATCAGATGAATCTGTCATTCCTTGCATTGATTTTTCAAGGTTTAGCTACTATTGATTTTGATTTGAAAGCTGTACAATTATCAAGAAGCAGCATGAATTTCGTATCTTATGTTTAAACATAGTTTAATTCTTAAATATTTCTTTGATTCAGATGGAGGATTTGACACCGGAAAAGTTGGTCTCAGATTCCGTTTCTACTTCCAATGGTGCAATGGTTCCCGATAATCAACATATCTTGAAAAACTCATCGACTATTCTTTAAGACGATATTCTGCTTTTTCCTAAGAATGATATTGGGGTCATTGCTGAAACACATCGAAGCATCGTGTTTCTTCAACACGAATTCAACGAAAATAAATGCGCTGACCTCTACACATTTTATGAAGATGTCTTGGATTGTTCAAAAGAAAATTTTCTATCTGAAGTCAAGATGTGGAGACACCGGATCCATGGCCAAAACATCAAAAATGCGCTTGATGCTTTACTGGTGAGTATTTTTCGATCAAACATCTACATGTAAAAAAGTTTATATATGACGCAATCCGAGAAAGGCACCTACTAGACAAAAGTGAAATCTTAGTAGGTAGTAGGTCCCTTTTCTCGGATCGAGTCAAAATTGTGCAAACACCAATCTGGCGATATTTTTCAGGTCATCAATAGCAAATCAATCAAAAATGTCGATAAAATTTCGCGAATCTTGCCAGTACTACCTATAGCTACAGCAACTCCAGAACGATCATTTCGACTTTAAGGAGGATCAAAAATTACCTGAGAAATACGATGGGACAGGATCGACTGAATGGTCTTGCTTCTTTAAATATCCATACCCATATTGAACTTCCGGACCCGCGAACTTCACTTAAAGCTTGTTAAAATCAAACTGTTTGATTATTCCGCAGCTTGCGCTGCTTTTATACACTCAATTGTCTCGTTCTCCTATTCTCCTGAGGTCTACGAACAGCCTCCTCGGACAGTTGCATGTATATACCTCGCTTCTGTATCACATTGTTGTTTATTTAGCTATGTATATGTATATTCGTGAGTAATGCTGATTACATGTAAGTGTTACTGCTTCTCTTTATTCTTCGCTTTTAGCTGCTGATTACTATGTGAAATATTCTCTTCGCTCCTAGCTTAATTGTTTACATATATGTGTGGCTGCTTACTTTAATGGCGTTTGTGCATTTATTTACTGGGAGCATAGTGCCGTATCGAAACTGATTATATTCGCCACATTTCAATTGAAATCATTTTGAAACTATTTCGTAAAAGTTCTGTTCCACAAATCCTGAAATCTTTCTAAAAATTATTCTAACCTACCATTAAATAAAAACGAAAACCTAAGCTAATCTAAACTAGGTCCAAGTAACACATTTTTTTGAAAGAGTTTTATTATACAAGGAATACTAGTTTGGTTCCCTGAAAAAACACCATGCCGAAAAAGTTAAATAATTACCCTTCTGGGTATATAAAATAATATTCGTGTCATCGGGGGGAAAAATAGATTTTTCTATTACCTGCGCTTTAAACATTTGCACTCTGTTAAACTCATAAAAGTACTTGTATAATTTTTGATAATTTACTTATCTTAAAGCAAATATTTGTGTCAACACATGCATAGACATATATGCCAAAAGATATGCCGAGAAATTAGTACATAATATATTTTATATTGACAGTATAATTATAAAAATGTGATAATTCGTTATTAGCTTTGAAATTAACACAACCTTTCCTTGGAATTTTTATTCAACACAAACGTCTAAATTATTACGCCTTAAGGCTAGTTTAGGGAGAAAATAAATGATTTAATGTGTATGTTTATACATTAGAGTGGCCGGTCCTCGTATATAGACTTCGCAATAACTTTTTTTCTTCTACCTCTTACACTTAACTGGGTGTTAACCTTCCCTTCATATAATAAACACCTACGTCTAGACCTATAATGTTCACTATATTAAATCGTTCCCGACTGGTCGGGCTAATGGCGCTTGTTACCGTATCGTACTATATCTATATTCGCTAAAGGACCATCCACATCGAGAAGAGTCCCAAAACCTTCTGGGAATGCTTTTATCGCAAAAAAAGAAGAAGAAGGGGGTTCGTGAAAAACAAAATCTGAAGTAGGCAATTTTCGCAAAAAGCTGAATTGAAAGTGAAATTGTACGTTTTTTTAGTTGCGAGCTAAGTTAGAATGATTTCGAAACGTTGCAATCGAATTTGATCATTGAATTTGTATGGGACAAATCTTAAGATTCGCTCTTACAACGAATTGCGCTACCTGACCTCGTGACTGGATTTTTTTTTCATGAATATTTTCAGCACTTTTATATTGGGACGAATTTGAAGATTTCACGATTTAATATGACCCGCTGTGTGTACGCTCAGTGAGTTAGGGGGCTTAGAATGTACTCGCCGTAGGTATGCCTGTCGTAAGAGGTGACAAAAATACCAAAATTATTCAAAGGGTTGTGTAGCGCAACCCTTTCAAGGGGTTGCCAGCGCAATATATACCCTCTCCAACCCAATTGTCAACCTCACCTACCCGTGGCGAATCCTGTTTCATTAAAAGCCGAGCCTCTGGCGACCCCAAGTTCCTTGTAGATCTAGGGGTGGGATGGCCGTTTGGCGGAGAAGGCCCCTCCGAAATCCATACAGGGTTATCGCACCTTGCATTTATTTATTTATGTACCGTTAGAAGACTTACCGTATTTTGGTTTTATGTTATTATACTTGATAGCGCTTGCGTTATTTTTCATGAAACTATTACAGGAGTATTCTGAGACTTTTTCAGTGGTTTGTCATTGCCAAACACTCTGAGTGTGTTTCGGCCATGAAAAACTTCTCAATGAAAATGTATTTGGCTTGCAGATACTCTTTGGGGTCGTTCCAAAGCATGTACCTCGGCCTTAAACTCCTCGGGGGTAAAACGCTTGTTTGTTTTTTACATTTGGGTCCTTTTTCTTTTTTTCTTTATCCAAAAGGTCACTCTAATGTTCATATAAATAACATCTATTTATATTTCACAAATTGTTACAAGATAATTGCGCGCTATCATTTTGCACGTATGAATGCAGGTAAAATCATTTTATTCTTATAAGAGAAGTAATCAGTATTAAACTGGAATGTTTTGCTGTTGTTGACGTCATAGTGGTGATGACGTATAGTCAAATACAAATGAAATAAAATTATCTACAATAATCAAATCATATGATTGAGTTATCACTAATCAGTGAAGTAAAATAATTTACAAATGGGCACGAACTGATAAATAATGTGTGTCTCCTAATTTGAGTATTTGCAAATTATTTTGTTGATGAACAATTTTTAAATTTATTGCGTGCTGGTTTTAAAATAATCGTTTGTTTCTTTTATGGTAGTTTTTATTTGTGCTTTTTGTTGTGTTTACTCATGCCTTCAGGTAAATATATATAAGTCTGTTCAAACATTCCATTTTTGGTTTGGCTTTAATATTTTTTGGTGACTGTAAACCGACAACATCCGCTCTTAACCGGTCATAAGCATTGAACAATTAAATTAATAAATTTAAAACAAAAAAAATTGTTTGTTTCGCAATGGTGATATCATAAACGACAGTTCTTGCCAAAAATAAAGGCAATAAAAATAAAAAAAAACTTTTTAGTTATTATACCTCAATTTTCTTTTGTCTTGTTTTTGTTTTATGTTTTTGTTTTATATACCCAGCAGTACTTGTACAAGGGTATTATAACTTTGATTGAATAACAGTTGGTTTTACAGGTATAAAGGAATCGAGATAGATATAGACTTCCATATATCAAAATCATCAGTATCATTGACTAAGGGATGTCCGTTCGTCCGTCTGTCTGTCCGTCCGTTAACAAGATAACTTGAGCAAATATGGAGATATCTTCAACAAAATTCGGTATACGGGCTTATCTGGACCCAGAATAGATAAAGTTAAAGATAATACTTGGCAGATACACGATCCTTGCCAAATTATAAAGGCTGAGTGAAGATAATCAAAATCGGTTAAAGACCACGCACATATTTCCTAAGGGTCTAACTTAACAAAGTTTGCAATAACTCTATGGTATTTAGCTACATTTGACTGATATTCTACCTTAGTAGGGGTACGGTTGAGCTAATAACAAAACTTAAAAAAATTTTGAAAAATGGGCGTGACCCGCTCCTTTGAATAGAATCATGTATGTATTATTGCGCAGCCTTATAACACTATTAACTACACAAAGCAAACAACAACAGCGTTTATAGCGCACAGCTGGGTTTGTAATGTTGGGTTTTACCAGAACTTAGGCTTTCTTACTTTTCTTTTTTATACCTTTCATGAACATGAAATGGTATATTAACTTTGGTCCGATGTTGTAACGTTGAGAAATATAGAAGAAAGACTCACCATTAAGTATACCGAATTGATCAGGGCGACGAACTGAGTTGATGTCCGCCATGTCCGTCTGTCCGTCCGTCGTCTGTCTGTTTGAACGCAAACTAGTTCCTCAAATTTGAGATATCTCAATGAAATTTGGCACAAGGATGTATTTTTGTATTATATTAGATATTTGTCGGATCCGGTAGGATCGGACCACTAAAACATATATCTCCCATACAACCGATCGTTTAGATAAGACGATTTGGTCATTCCTGCCGCAATTTAGAAAGTATAAACGTGAAACTCGGCGATATATATCTAATATATCATAGAAGATATCCTGAAAAAATCACTTTGATCGGAGCTATATATAGTTATATCCCATACAACCGATCGTTCAGATAGAAAGATTTTTGGCCATTTCTCCCTTAATTTAGAAAGTATAAACGTGAAACTCGGTGATATATATTTTAATATATCATAGAAGATTTTCTGAAAAAATCCCTTTGATCGGAGCTATACAGAGTATATATCCCATACAACCGATCCTTCAGGTAGAAAGATTTTTGGCAATTTCTCCCTTAATTCCAATATAAAAACGTTAAACTTGGTGATATTTATTCTAATATATCATAGAAGATTCATGAAAAAATCATTTCGATCGCAGCTATATATAATATATATCCCATACAACCGATCGTTCAGATAGAAAGATTTTGGCCATTTCTCCCTTAATTTAGAAAGTATAAACATGAAACGCGGTGATATATATTTTAATATATCAGAGAAGATTTTCTGAAAAAATCACTTTGATCGGAGCTATATAGAGTATATATCCCATACAACCGATCCTTCAGGTAGAAAGATTTTTAGGCCATTTCTCCCTTAATTTCCAATATAAAAACGTTAAACTTCGTGATATTTATTCTAATATATTATAGAAGATATCCTGGCAAAATCACTTTGGTCGGAGCTATATATAGTTATATCCCATACAACCGATCGTTCAGATAGAAAGATTTTAGGCCTCCCCTAGTTTCCAATATAAAAACGTGAAACTTGGTGATATATATTCTAATATATCATAGAAGATTTCCTGTAAAAATCATTTCGATCGGAGCTATATATAATATATATCCCCTACAACCGATCGTTCAGATAAGGGGGTTTTTTGCCATTTTTTTATACTCAGTTGAGCAGAGCTCACAGAGTATATTAAGTTTGATTGGATAACGGTCGGTTGTACATATATAAGGAATCGAGATAGATATAGACTTCCATATAACAAAATAGTCAGGATCGAAAAAAATTTGATTGAGCCATGTCCGTCCGTCCGTCCGTTAACACGATAACTTGAAGAAGAGAAGGACCACGCCCACTTAAAAAAAAATTTTTAAAGTAAAATTTAACAAAAAATTTTATATCTTTACAGTATATAAGTAAATTATGTCAACATTCAACTCCAGTAATGATATAGTGCAACAAAATACAAAAATAAAAGAAAATTTCAAAATGGGCGTGCTCCGCCCTTTTTCATTTAATTTGTCTAGGATACTTTTAACGCCATAAGTCGAACAAAAATTAACCAATCCTTTTGAAATTTGGTAGGGCCATAGATTTTATGATGCTAATTATTTTCTGTGAAAACGGGCGAAATCGGTTGATGCCACGCCCAGTTTTTATACACAGTCGTTCGTCTGTCCTTCCGCATGGCCGTTAACACGATAACTTGAGCAAAAATCGACATATCTTTAATGAACTTAGTCACGTGCTTACTTGAACTCACTTATCTTGGTATGAAAAATGAACGAAATCCGACTATGACCACGCCCACTTTTTCGATATCGAAAATACGAAAAATGAAAAAAATGCCATAATTCTATACAAATACGAAAAAGGGATGAAACAGGGTAAGGTAATTGGATTGTTTTATTGACGCGAAATATAACTTTAGAAAAACTTTATAAAATGGTCGTGACACCTACCATATTAAGTAGAAGAAAATGAAAAAGTTCTGCAGGGCGAAATAAAAAATCCTTAAAATCTTGACAGGTATTACATATATAAATAAATTAGCTGTATCCAACAGATGATGTTCTGCGTCCCCCTGGTCCACATTTGGTCGATATCTGAAAACGCCTTCACATATACAACTACCACCACTCCCTTTTAGAACTCTCATTAATACCTTTAATTGATACCCATATCGTACAAACACATTCTAGAGTCACCCCTGGTCCACCTTTATGGCGATATCTCGAAAAGGCGTCCACCTATAGAACTAAGGCCCACTCCCTTTTTAAAAATGCTCCCTTTTAAAAATGCTCATTAACACCTTTCATTTGATACCCATATCGTACAAACAAAGTCTAGAGTCACCCCTGGTCCACCTTTATGGCGATATCTCGAAAAGGCGAACACCTATAGAACGAAGGCCCACTCCCTTTTAAAAATGCTCCCTTTTAAAAATGCTCATTAACACCTTTCATTTGATACCCATATCGTACAAACAAAGTCTAGAGTCACCCCTGGTCCACCTTTATTGCGATACCTCGAAAAGGCGTCCACCTATAGAACTAAGGCCCCCTCCCTTTTAAATACTCATTAACACCTTTCGTTTGATACCCATATTGCACAAAGGAATTCTAGAGTCACCCCTGGTCCACCTTTATGGCGATATCTCGAAACGGCGTCCAATAATGTGGATTATCAGATCATTAAATAACTAAAGTGGACACATCATGTTATTCAATGAAGGCGGGATATGTGTGCATATCAACTAATATCAAATATGTGATAGCTTTGTCCACGCGCAACACATTCACGAACTTCGATTAAATTTTGAAGGGTGAACTGTTCAGGGACTGTTTCATACTGTTAACATTTCGGGACGACTTCAGGAACACTTTGATGAAACTTCGGGAAATTTTAGGATCAGTTATTATTATTGGATTATTTTTTAAATCATTTCGAGAAAATTTCGGGACCAAATTGAAATAATTTCAGGATTACTTGGGAAGAAGAATTTAAGAATTTGTGGAATCGTTTTATATTTATTTGGAATATTCGGACCTCGCGAGGTAGCCTCAAATGAACGCGTTGCAAATATTCTAAATTAACGGTTTATCCGAACACTTCCATGAAAACATAAAACGGAAGAGAGCTTTCCGAAATTTCACAATAAAAATCCCAACAAACGTACCAGGACCGCAAAAAAGATTACCTATTATGTCAGGTCAAGGCCGGAAAATAAAGTTCTAAGACAATAAGCCATTTTCTTTTATTTTTTAAGCTATTGCATAGATTTTATCGCGGGCTTGGCGACTAAATCAAAAAAACCGTAACGATATTTGTCAAAAAAGGTTCGAAAAGGTTCGAAAAAGGTTCGGTGTTAGCAAACGGCCAAATACATAAAATTGGATCTCTATCATAAAGTTAAAGTTAAAGTTAATGTTAAAGTGAAAGTTAAAGTTAAAATGAAAGTTAAAGTTAATGTTAAAGTGAAAGTTAAAGTTAAAATGAAAGTGAATGTTAAGTTAAAGTGAAGAATATTTGAAAAATATTATATGAGGATTTATATAATAAATATATAACAAATATTTGTTTTCTTATCGGTCACCACGCTTAAAAAGTGTAACTTGAATTAATATCAAAGACAAAACTGGAATTAATATCAAAGAAACAAAATGTTGCATAAATATTATAATTGCATAAGTTGATAATATGCAATAGCTTTACCGCGGTAGTCCCCGAGTGCCACACGTACTTTTTTTGTCAGATCATTGCGGCTGCTGAGTAGAGTATTACCCCAGTCGGCTTTCAAAGTATTTTTCAAAGATTTCCCATTTCAGGAATTGTCACAAAAACGCCCTATATCAGAATTAGGTTCACGAACGCCTTATCTCAGAATGCCTTTCATTAGATCCCTCTTATGTCAAAATGCATTGAACTTATGATGAGATAGGGAGTTTTTGAAACAAATTTTTGAGATAGTATATTTTTGAATGAATTCTGACGTACGGCATTCTTCAAACAAATTCTGAAAGAATGACCAAACCAACATAACTCTTTATCAATTCACGAAATATTTAGTAGAAAATTAATTATTTTCCCCAATTAATTTACAAATTTATTATCACTACTAATATACTACTAAAGGTACTTTTCTACTGCAATTTTCTCTGAAGGCGATTGAATCATTCTCTAGTAATTTAATCATGGTGTATAGTGAGCATTCTGCCGTCGGCCCTAGAGTTTGGATATCCACCACTATCTAAGCTACTCAAAATCTCAACTTATACTACAAAAAGCCATTAAGCACTTTTTTCAATATTTAATTGTATTTTAATTGCGAATTTAGATTACTTAGTTTTTTTTTAGTTATTTTCCTGATAATGTTAGACATTTTTAATTGCATAATACATACATAAATTTTTTACAAAATGGATAAACAAAAATCTTTGGAATGGGCGTGACTCCCACTATTTATGCAAATACACAAGTTTTTAATTTTTTGTTGTGTTACAAGGAAGGCAGCTTTTTCATTGCAAATTCCGGATGCGAAAGGAGTTTTTTAAGGAAATGTTTCACACGAAAGGAAATTGTTACTGCTGTGCTTGGCTACAAAATTATACGACTGAATAAAAAACTGCATGACTTGTGTTAACACTTGGTTGATTGAATTATTAAAGTGTCTTGATGAGGATAGTAAAAAAATTTCGCAACACTTTCGAGGCAATCGGCATAGTTTATATAAATGCACATCTTAATATATAAAAAACACGTGCTACAATATTTTTGGCCGCGATGGACTCCTAAACTACTGAACCGATTTTGAATTTGTTTTGCACCCCGTATGTGGTTTGATCTAACTTGAAATATAGGATAGGACATATCCCAGTTTATAGTCGCAATATTATTTTATTACAATTTTTTCTATTTGTTTATACGTAATAATAAAATGTTACGTATACGCAGTGGCACTCATATTTTCAGGTGGTGCGGCTATACTTCCGTGTAATTGTTTGGTGTTTAATTAAACAACTTGCTTATCAATAAAAAATATTATAGCGAATGATATCAAGTATAGCACATCACAAGGCCCGCCAAGTGGGTGGGGTTTCTGAGGGGGCCCGCGATTTAGAGGTACTATGACATTTTTTTTAATTCAGGAGAGTCTTTAGTTGTGTAGAAGGTAATTTTCATACCCCTGGGTGACTAGGGTCTCGAGATATAGGGCAAAACGTGGGCCAGTGAATGCCTAGACAGTGTTTATACAATATGGATATCAAATGAAAGCTGTTGATGAGTGCTTTAGTACAGAGTAATATTTTATCCAGATACGGACTGGGACTGGGATTAGAACTAGGACTGGGACTGAGACTCGGAGTGGGACTGGGAGTGGGACTGGAATAAAATACATACCACCCTCTGGGACAGGCAATAACGGATGCAGAAGAATGAGAAGAAATTGAGAGAAGAGAAATAGAGAGAAGGAGATTGAGAAAGAGATAGAATGAGACGAAGATGGAGATAGATGAAGCGAAAAAGAGGGAGGGAGGAGTGAATAAAAGGATTAGGAAAAAGTGAAGAGGGGAGGCGGGCAGAGTCAGACGGAAAAAGCTTATTAAGATGTATGTAGATAGGCCAAATTTAGGGCGTGG
>JARSSU010029030.1:0-20579 GCA_029619165.1 Eurosta solidaginis | reverse complement strand
TCTGTATATAGTACGAACAACAACATAACGCTTGTGAAAATTCAGTGGCGAGAAGTGATCCACGCATATAGCCCAAATAAAAAAAAACGATGAAAGAAAAAACAAAAAAATCCTCGAAGTCACGAAAAATTGTAAATTTTGAATTATCTCGGTGCATTTTTTTCGAATAACATAACATGTACCCCGAACCCCATCCTATGTAGTTAGACAGTTCCGTAGTAATTGCATGAGTGAAATGATTTCATTCAATGACGTGATGTACACCCGCTTTCGAAACATATTTGCATAGGCCTAGCGATATATCATTTAATGTTGCGAGACATTCTCATTAAATATATCCCTGCTACAAATGTATACGAAAACACCCATGAGGACAGTAACAGAGAAAATTTAAGGAACGTTTTGTCTTGATTAGAGAGAAAGTTTATTTGGCAGTATGCCCCTCGAGTGTTTGGCAAAACGCCAGCTTCTACAGTGACACTATACATCTGCCTTGAAGCTGCCGTCGGAGTGGCGTAAAATACATAGGTTACGTCCAGCCAGATTAAAAATACAATAAAAAGGCACGACGCAATTGGACAGAAAGTTCGCCATAAATCTCTCGCGAGGTTATGCCAAGTATTTATCTACAGTCGCTTGCTGGGTATATACTGTTCGTTTCGACCGAGTTTGACTTCTTACTTATACTCCAATGAGCAGAGCTCACAGAGTATATTAACTTTGATTGGATCAAGGTTGGTTGTACCGGTATAAAGGAATCGAGATATGAACTTATATACTTCCTAGATATCAAATCATCAGTAATCATCGTGAAAAATTTCTTGACCATGTCCGTCCGTCCGTAATGTCCTCTAACACGATTACTTGAGTAATTTTGAGTATCGTTGTGAATTTGGTTAGGTTTGTAACGTATTGGGGTTTACGAAATAAGTAACCCCCTGTATTGTTATATAGAACTTAAACCTGACCTCCCTGTCTTATTTTATACATATAGCATCAACCAACACCATCGTTTGTACTTATTCTTAATATAGCATAGTCCACAAACCACTGATATCAACCATAGAATCACAATACTGCGTGTGTTGACAACTTCTCAACCATGTATGGACCACATAGAAAACTAGCAATTTTGCATTTTCGGGCAATTCGTCCTCACGGTTAGCCAGCGGGGTGGTTGGTGCTTTTAAGACAAAATAACCCTGTAGCTAGCTGGTGGACGGGCGTTTTCATGGCGCGTCACCCTCCACCAGTGCTGGGCGTCCGAGTGGTGTCTCGACTACTTTTCCCTCCGTCGCCACCTGGTGCTTGAGCGGCCGCGCCGCCTCATGACCAAAGCACTCCCTCGGCTCATCTCTGGTTAATAGGCTGGCTCGAGCGGTGGGACTCTCCACAGCTTTAGCTGGGAGAAGGGGTGCGGCTGTGTGTGTGTGAAGTACCCTTGCTGCACTCAGGACGAAGAATTGGGTGTCTTCTGGGCCTACTTTTTTTCCTCGTAGGCCTGGTATGGTAAGGAATGACCCGCTGGACTGTCGCCCGAACGCTCGCACTCCGACCCTCGTGTCTCCTCGCCTCTGGTTCACCAGTAGCCGATGTGTGCGCACAGGGCTACCGGTGCCGTTAAGGTGGCACTTCCCTCCGCCGACGTGGTCGACCCCGGTGCCAGCTGTCAACTCCGCCCCCCTACGCACCTTCTACATTTGTGTATAGGAAGGCGTGCCAACGGTGAACAGCACAAAAGTCCTCACAGTTATACTCTTCCCAGCATGTGACTGACCCCGCCAATTACCGAGCTGCCGAAGACGTCCGTCAGCCGATCCTGCCAATACCACCGCCACACAAAACGCTGTACGCCCTCGATCCGCCCCGGAACACGCCAGCTGCTCTGTCCAGGCAAACCCGTGCCAGCTATCTCTCCCTCTCACCCCGGCTGATACGCGCTCCGTAGCCCAGCCGCCGCTGCCTCCGTCGCACCGCTGCTCGAACGACCGTTGTGCGTTCGCCATCCTAACGCGTTAAGCTGCCTGCATCCGTCACGCTGCCGGCTTCCGACGACCCGTTGGGCCGCTGCCATCCTACCTCCTTCAGCCGCTGCATCTCCCGCGCGTGCTCTAACGACCGTTGGCCTTTCGCCACCCTAAAGCAGGTAGCCGCTGGTGCTCCGTCCCGACGCTGCGACACGACCGTTGGCTGCCTGCCATCCTACTACCTACCGCCGCCACAGGATTAGGCCGCTGCTTCTATCAGCCGCTGCAGGCCGTCAGCCGTACCAGTCCGTCGTTCCCGACCGTATCACCGCCTACCGAAACTTAAAAATAAAAGACTCCAGCGACCGTTGCCGCTCCGCCCCCCCTCGCACACACAACTTGCGACGTCAGATCTGCCCCTACCTAATATCTCCAGCCGTGGTGTCTTGTGTCGTACCTAATATCGTGTAGTTGTCGTTAGGTTTGGGGACCTGTGAGGCTTCTCTGGATTGACTGAGCGTTACCCCAGCTCTTATGACAACCCACCTCCATAGGTTCCTGGCATTAATTGATGCACTAGTAAATGAACTTTCGTTAAATATAACCACCCCCTTTTTCGATATAAATGTCGAAAAACCGAAAGTGCGATAAGTCATTCCAAGACGAAAAACGATGAAACTTGGTAGGTGGGTGACTTATAGGCAGAATTGGAAATTAGTTAAAATTTTGGACAATGAGCGTGGCACCGCCCTTTTAAAGAAGGTATTTAAAGTTTGCAAGCTGTAATTGGCAGGAACGTTACTCCTATTACATGTATGTTAATAAACATTAGGAGTAAAATCGAAGATACGACAATCACGCCACTTTAAAAAAACAACAAAAATTCTAAGTCAAGTTTTAACAAAAAATGTATATATACATATTACAGTCTTTCCAGTAAAATTATGTCAACATTCGTCCCAGTAATGATAGGGTCAACAATACAAAAAATAAAAGAAATTTCAAAATGGGCCTGGCGTGTGTGGGGGGGGGACACCTTTATTTATTGTGTCACATAGGATGCCTTAATCAAGAGGTCGACAAAACAATGGACGCCATTGTGAAATTTGGTAGGGCTTAGATATAGGCGAAAAAGGGCAAATCTATCGGGGGGCGCCGACGAACGGGGTGAATAACAGTCCGCGTCCTTCCTCTCGCACTAACAACGATACTGTTCACAAAAGCGATATATCTTTAACTAAACTCGTTCACGTACTTATCTGACCGCTCACTTTGTAGTTGGTGTAAAAATAGCCGAATCGCAATGTGTGTGTACGCCACTTTTCAACAATATCCAAAAATTCCGAAAATGAAAATGAGTTCTATACAATACAACAAGTAAGTATTACTACTCATTTGAGAGCTATGGAGACAATAAGGAATAAACACCATGTGGTACATGAACTAGGGTAACCAAAAAAAAAAAAATGAGGTGGTTTGTATGACCTTGTATCCAATGGAAGGTATTAAAGATTGGGAGAAGAGAGGTAGGCCATAGTTCTATGGCGGACCGCTTTAAGGGATATCGCCCATAAAAGGTGGATCCAGGGCTGACTCTAGGAATTGTTTGTCGATTGGGTATCAAGCGAAGGTGTTACAGTGAGCATTTTAAGAGAAGTGGGCCTTAGTCTATCCGTGGACGCCTTTCGAGATATCGCCGATTAGTGGACTCAGGGTACTCTAGAATGTGTTTGTACGATATGGTATCAAATGAATGTGGTATGAGTATTTAAAAGGTAATGGGCTTTAGTTCTATAGGTGAATCGCCTTTCGAGAAATCGCCATAAGAGGTGGAATCCGGGGATGAACTCTAGAATATGTTTGTACGATCTGGTATCAATATGCGATTGTATGAGTATTTTAAAAGTGGAGTAATCCCTTAGTTCTATAGGTGGACGCCTTCGAGCTATCGCCATAAAATGTGACCACTGGTGCTGCTCTAAATATTTGTACGATATGTGTGGACGGGGGGCGGGGACGGGGGGGACGACAGGTGTTACTGAGTCATTTTAAGAGTGTGTGCATGAGTCTTAGGGGTGGACGCCTGCGGGGGTATCTCTTAGGGTGTCCTGGGGTGACTCTGGATGGTGTTAGTAATGGGGTGGATCCACCGCAACGGTGTTAACTGAGCATTGGTAAGTAGAGATGGAGTGGCATTAGGTCCATGGTGCGGGCGCCTTTCGAGATAATGCGCCATTAGTGGTGGCCGAGGGGTCACTCTAAATGTTTGTGCTATATGGGTATCAACACAAAGGTGTTACTGAGCATTTTAAGATAGGAGTGGGCAATTAGTCTATAGGTGGAAAACGCCTTTTCCGAGATAATCGCCATTAGGGTGTGCGAGGGTGACTCAGATTGGGTATGTACGATATGGTATCAAACGAAAGATGGTAATTAGTATTTAAAGGGAGTAATCCTTAGTTCTAGAGAGGTGTACGCCTTTTCACGATATCGCCATAAAGGTGCGCGACAAGGTGGGTGATCTAGTGTTTGGCAACAATGAACGAAGATATGGTATCAACGAAATGTGTTACGGAGCATTTTAAGAGGTGGTGGGCATGAGGTCTATAGGGTGGACGCCTTTTCGGAGATATCGCCAAGAAGGGTGGTTCCCCCCCCCCCCCCCCAAGGGGTGACTACAGCTAGAATGTGTTTTAAAGATGGGCTCAAACGAAAGATGGTATAGTTGGTTAAAAAGGGGTTCCTTAGTTCTATAGTTGGAACGCCTTTTCAAGATATCGCATAAAGGTGCCAAGGGTGAGCTCAGAATGTTTGTACGATATGTGGTATCAAACGAAAGGTGTTACTTGAGCATTTTAAGAGGGGGTATTGGGCATGAGGTCTATAGGTGGACCCTATACCCGAGATATCGTCCTTAGGGTGGGCCTGGGGTGACTCTGGAATGTGTTGTTACTTATGGTATCAAACGAAAGGTTTCTGAGCATTTTAAGAGGAGTGGGCATTAGGTCTATAGGTTACCCCTTTTCGATATATTCGCCATTAGGTGGGCCAGGGGTACTCTAGAATGTTTGTGCGATATGGGTATCAAACGCAAGGTGTTACTGAGAGCATTTTAAGAGGGAGTGGGCATTAGGTCTATAGGTGGACGCCCTTTCGAGAATCGAGCCAAAGGTGGCTAGGGTGACTCTAGCAATGTGTTGTACGATATGGTATCACGTAAGGTGTTACTGTGACATTTAAGAGGGAGTGGTCATAGGTCTATAGGTGGAAGGACGCCTGGGTGGGTCGTGAGATAGTCGCCATTGGGTGGGCCAGAGTGTACTCTCAGAATGTGTGTTTTTACGATATGGCGGTCTCAAATGAAAGGTGGTAATAGCGTATTTTAAAAGCGTATCCTTAGTTCTATAGTGGACGCGCAGTTTTCAGATATCGCCATAAAGGTGACCAAGGTTGACTCTAGAAGTGTTTGTACGATATGGGTATCAAACGAATGTGTTACTGAGCATTTAAGTAGGAGTAAGGGGCATTAGTCTATAGGTGGACGCCTCTCTCTCGACATAATCGCCATTTAGGGTGGGCAGGGGTGACTCTAGAATGTTTGTAGTGCATATGGGTCTCAAACGAAAGGGTTACTGAGCATTTTTAGAGGGAGTGGACATTAGGTCTATAGATGGACGCCCTTTTCGAGATTATCGCATTAGGTGGCAGGGTGACTCTAGATGTTTGGACGCTAAGCGTATCAACGAAAGGTGTTTGCGCGCATTTAAAGAGGGAGTGGGCCTTAGGTCTATAGGTGGCAACGCCTTTCGAGATATCGCGGCATAATAGGGTGTGGCCAGGGGTGACTCTAGAATGATCCGATATGGATATCAAACTTAAAGGTATTAATGAGGGTTTTAAAAGCGAGTGGCCCTAGATGTATATGTGAAGGCGTTCTCGCGATATCGACCAATGTGGACCAGGAGATCCAGAAAATCATCTGTCGGTACTGCTATTTTTTATATATGCAATACACTAACAGTATTCCTGCCAAGATTCCAAGGGCTGTTGATTTCGCCTTGTAGAACTTTTTCATTTCTTCTACTTAATATGTGTAGGTGTCACACCCATTTTTAACAAAGTTTTTTCCAAAGTTATATTTATGCTTCAATAAACCAATCCAGTTACCATGTTTTCATCCCTTTTTTCGTATTTGTATATAATTATGCATTTTTTTTCATTTTTGGTAATTTTCGATATCGATAAAGTGGGCGTGGTTATGGTCGGATTTCGGCCATTTTTTATACCAAGATAAAGTGGTTCAGATAAGTACGTGGCTAAGTTTAGTAAAGATATATCGGTTTTTTGCTCAAGTTATTGTGTTAAGGGCCGAGCGGAAGGACAGACGTGGTCTGTGTATAAAACTGGGCGTGGCTTCACCGATTTCACCCATTTTCACAGAGAACGTTACCGTCATAGAGTCTATGCCCCTACCAAATTTGAGAAGGATGGTAAATTTTTGTTCGACTTATGGCATTAAAGTATTCTAGACAAACTAAATGAAAAATGGGCGGAGCCACGCCATTTTGAAATTTTCTTTTATTTTTGTATTTTGTTGCATCATATCATTACTGGAGTTGCATTTTGACTTAATTTACTTATATACAGTAAAGATATTAAATTTTTGTTAAAATTTGAATTACAAAAATAAAAGTGAGCGTGTCTTCATCCAATTTTTGACTAATTTTTATTTAGAACATATATAGTAATAGTAGTAACATTCCTGCAAATTTTCATCATGATAACGTCAACGACTACCAAATTATAGCCTGCAAAACTTTTTAATTACCTTCTTGTAAAGTGGGGCGCTGCCACGCCCATTGTCCAAACTCTTACTAGTTTTCTATTCTGCGTCATAACGTGGCAATGAATTATCGCATTTTTTTCGGTTTTTACGAATTTTCGATATCGAAAAAGTGGGCGTGGTTATAGTCCGATATCGTTCATTTTAAATAGCGATCTGAGATGAGTGCCCAGGATCTACATACCAAATTTGATCAAGATACCTCAAAATTTACTCAAGTTATCGTGTTAACGGACAGACGGACGGGACGGACGACGGACGGCATGGCTCTATCAATTTTTTTTCGATACTGATGATTTTGATATATGGAAGTCTATATCTATCTCGATTCCTTATACCTGTACAACCAACCGTATCCAATAAAAGTTAATATACTCTGTGAGCTCTGCTCAACAGAGTATAAAAAAGGGATGAAACATGGTAATTGGATTGGTTTATTGACGCAAAATATATCTTTAGAAAAAACTTTGCAAAATGGGTGTGACACCTACCATATTAAGGAGAAGAAAATGAAAATTTCTGCAGGGCGAATCAAAAGCTCTTCGAATCTTAACAGGAATACTGTTCGTGGTATTACATATATAAAAAATTAGCGGTACCCGACAGATGATGTTTCGGGGTCACCCCGGTCCACATTTTGGTCAATATCTCGGAAACTCCGTCACATATACAACTACCACCACTCCCTTTAAAATACTCATTAGCACCTTTCATTTGATACCCATATCTTAAAAACAATTCTAGAGTCACCCCTGTCCACCTTAGGCGATATCTCCAAAAGGGGGTCCACCTATAGAACTAAGGCCCACTCCTTTTTAAATACTCTTTAACACCGTTTCATTTGATACCCATATCGTACAAACAAATTCTTGAGTCACCCCTGGTCCACCTTATGGCGATATCTCGAAAAGGCGTTCCACCTCTAGAACTAGGGCCCACGCCCTTTTAAAATACTCATTAACACCTTTCATTTGATACCCATATCTTACAAACAAATTCTAGAGTCACCCCTTGTACACCTTTATGGCGATATCTCGAAAAGGCGTCCACATATAGAAGAAGGCCACGCCCTTTTAAAATACTCATTAACACCTTTCATTTGATATCCATATTGTACAAACAAATTCTAGAGTCACGCTGGTCCACCTTTATGACGATATCTCGAAAAGGCGTCCACCTATAGAACTAGGGCCCACTCCCTTTTAAAGTACTTATTAACACTTTTCGTTTGATACCCAAATCGTACAAACAAATTCTAGAGTCACCCCTAGTCCATTTTTTATGGCGATATCTCGAACTAAGGCCCACGCCCTTTTAAAATACTCATTAACATCTTTCATTTGATACCCATATCGTACAAGCAAATTCTAGAGTCGCCCCTGGTCCACCTTTATGGCGATACCTCGAAAAGACGTCCATCTCTAGAACTAAGGCCCACGCCCTTGTAACTTACTCATTAACACCTTTCATTTGATACCCATATCTTACAAACGAATTCTAGAGTCACCCCTGGTCCACCTTTATGGCGATATCTCGAAAAGGCTCTACCTATAGAACTAAGGCCCACGCACTTTTAAAATATTCATTAACACCTTTCATTTGATACCCATACCGTACAAACAAATTCTAGAGTCACGCTGGTCCACCTTTATGGCGATATCTCGAAAAGGCGTCCACCTATAGAACTAAGGCCCACGCACTTTTAAAATATTCATTAACACCTTTCATTTGATACCCATACCGTACAAACAAATTCTAGAGTCACCGCTGGTCCACATTTATGGCGATATCTCGAACTAAGGCCCACGCCCTTTTAAAATACTTATTAACACCTTTCATTTGATACCCATATCGTACAAACAAATTCTAGAGTCGCCCTGGTCCACCTTTATGACGATATCTCGTAAAGGCGTCCACCTATAGAACGAAGGCCCACTCCCTTTTTAAAATACTTATTAACA
Organism: Eurosta solidaginis; assembly: GCA_029619165.1. Taxonomy (NCBI): domain Eukaryota; kingdom Metazoa; phylum Arthropoda; class Insecta; order Diptera; family Tephritidae; genus Eurosta; species Eurosta solidaginis. Next base: position 11,808 of record JARSSU010029030.1, on the reverse strand, counting down.
ATTGTTTTTTTGTTTTTATCGGCCTATTGATAAATCATTCAAGTTTCGAATCGAGCTCAGGGCCAGAACCATAATTTTTTTCTAATGATAATTATTGTTATTTTTTAATTTTTCTAAATTTGAAAATTGTATTTTGTTTTTGGAATAGTAAGTAGAAATTTTCTAGAAAATAGGCCGATAAAACAAAAACAATTGTTAATAAACCATGAGCACTTGGGAATTTCAAACAAAGTAATTGACAATAAACAAAAATCCAGCATTATCAGTGATTTGCACCAGATGGCGCAACACTGAATAAATATAGTTTGTTAAAAAGGAATAGAAGTAGCAAATTTGCCAGTCAAACAAACCACCGCTAAATGGTTAGCGCAGAATACCTAAAGCGTACTGATGATGAAGGCTTAGCACCCTTCGAAATGGATCTATCTGCGCAGCTATGGCAGGTTGTCTGAAAAATTTTCTACTTACTATTCCAAAAACAAATACAATTTTTCAAATTTAGAAGAGTTAAAAAATAACAATAATTATCATTAGAAAAAATTATTGTTCTGGCCTTGAGCTCGATTCGAACCTTGAATGAATACTTATTAACACTTTTTATTTGATACTGTTATGGAATCGCATCTTTAATGGAGCAGTAAGGAAGGTAGTCGGCATGATCTAGTGGTGCTCTGTGGCTAGTCATGTCGGCTGGGCGGGGTTCTTGCCAACCTTACCGTCCTGCGCCATAAACAGAAAAAATCCTATCATGCCTTTAAAACAAACTGACAAAAAAAACTGAAGAGACGTCTCAAAACGCTTGAAATTCAAAATAAAATAACATCCGATCAAACCGGATGCCACGGACAGACCGTTAAACATTCAAAATTTAAAATTCAAAAAGGAAATTCAAAAAAAGAATATAAAGCAGAAAAAAAATTTACCGAGCCGGCAATAACCGGTGGAAAATCATTGCGGGTGTTGTTGCGACGCCCGGTGCTTGTCCCACCCTCAAATCCATGGCCAAGTTTTAACAAAAATTTAATATCTTTACAGTATATAAGTAAATTATGTCAACATTCGACCCCAGTAATGATATTGTGCAATAAAATACAAAAATAAAGAAAATTTCAAAATGTGCGTGGCTCCGCCCTTTTTCATTTAATTTGTCTAGGATGCTTTTAATGCCATAAATCGAACAAAAATTTACCAATCCTTGTGAAATTTGGTAGGGGCTTAGCTTCTAGGACGATAACTGTTTTCTGTGAAAAAGGGCGAAAACGGTTGAAGCCACGCCCAGTTTTTATACCCAGTCGACCGTCTGTCCTTCCTCTCGGCCGCTAACACGATAACTTGATCAAAAATCGATATATCTTTACTAAACTCAGTTCACGTACTTATCTGAGCTCACTTTGTATTGGTGTAAAAAATGGCCGAAATCCCACTATGACCACGCCCACTTTTTCGATAGCGAAAATTACGAAAAATGAAAAAATGCCATAACTATATACCAAATACGAAAAAAAGGAATGAAACATGGTAATTGGAGTGGTTTATTGACGCAAAATATAACTTTAGAAAAAACTTTGCAAAATGGGTGTGACACCTACCATATTAAGTAGAAGAAAATGGAAAAATGTCTGCAGGGCGAAATCAAAAGCTCTTCGAATCTTAACATGAATACTGTTCGTGGTATTATATATATAAATAAATTAGCGGTACCCGAAAGATGATGTTCAGGGTCACCTTGGTCCACATTTTGGTCAATATCTCTGAAACTCCTTCACATATACAACTACCACCACTCTCTTTTAAAATACTCATTAGCACCTTTCATTCGATACCCATATCTTAAATACAAATTCTAGAGTCACCCCTGGTCCACCTTTATGGCGATATCTCGAAAAGGCGTCCACCTATAAAACTAAGGCCCACTCCTTTTTAAAATACTCATTAACATCTTTCATTTGATATCCATATCGTCCAAACAAATTCTAGAGTCACCCCTGCTCCACCTTTATGGCGATATCTCGAAAATGGCGTCCACCTCTAGAACTAAGGCCGATGCCCTTTTAAAATACTCATTAACACCTTTCATTTGATACCCATATCTTACAAACAAATTCTAGAGTCACCCCTTGTACACCTTTATGGCGATATCTCGAAAAGGCGTCCACCTATAGAACTAAGGCCCACGCCCTTTTAAAATACTCATTAACACCTTTCATTTGATATCCATATTGTACAAACAAATTCTAGAGTCACGCTGGTCCACCTTTATGGCGATATCTCGAAAAGGCGTCCACCTATAGAACTAGGGCCCACTCCCTTTTAAAGTACTTATTAACACTTTTCATTTGATACCCAAATCGTACAAACAAATTCTAGAGTCACCCCTGGTCCACCTTTATGATATCCCTTTTAAAATATTCATTAACACCTTTCATTTGATACCCATATCTTAAAAACGAATTCTAGAGTCACCCCTGGTCCACCTTTATGGCGATATCTCGAAAAGGCATCTACCTATAGAACTAAGGCCACGCCCTTTTAAAATATTCATTAACACCTTTCATTTGATACCCATACCGTACAAACAAATTCTAGAGTCACGCTGGTCCACCTTTATGGCGATATCTCGAAAAGACGTCCACCTATAGAACTAAGGCCCCTTTTTTTTAAAATACTCATTAACACTTTTCGTTTGATACAAATATTGTACAAACGCATTCTAGAGTCACCCCTGGTCCACCTTTATGGCGATATATCGAAAAGGCGTCCACCTATAGAACTAAGGTCCGCTCCCTTTTAAAATACTTATTAACACTTTTCAGTTGATACCCATATCGTACAGACAAATTCTCTAGGGTCACCACTGGTCCACATTTATGGCGATATCTCGAACTAAGGCCCACGCCCTTTTAAAATACTCATTAACACCATTCATTTGATACCATAAAGGCGTCCACCTATAGAACTAAGGCCCACTCCCTTTTAAAATACTTATTAACACTTTCATTTGATACTGTTATGGAATCGCATCTTTAATGGAGCAGTAAGGAAGGCAGTCGGCATGATCTAGTGGTGCTCTGTGGCTAGTAATGTCGACTGGGCGGGGTTCTTGCCAACCTTACCGTCCTGCGCCATAAACAGAAAAAAATTCCTATCATGCCTTTAAACAAACTGACAGCGCAGAGACGACTCAAACGCTTGAAATTCAAAATAAAACAACATCCGATCAAACCAGATGCCACGGACAGACCGTTAAACATTCAAAATTTAAAATTCAAAAAGGAAATTCAAAAAAAGAATCTAAGCAGAAAAAAATTTACCGAACCGGCAATAACCGGTTACCATTCAGGAAAATCAATAGCTGAAAATTACAAAAAGAAAGAAACAGGCAGAATATACATGGGGCGCCGCGGGTGTTGTTGCGACGCCCGGTGCTTGTCCCACCCTCAAATCCGTGGCCACCGACGCACCTAAGTTTTCGGTGGCCCCTTACCTGAATTACCTAGTGCCTTCTAAATCAAAAAGAATGCCAGCATTCCCATTTTATATAACATTATTTATAATCCATTTTTAGTTTTAACCTATTATTATTTCTACCCTCTCTTATTTCGACTTATCTTATTATTATTAGGTGCATGAAAAAAAAATACCTTTTTTTATGAAAAAAAATGGGATTTGTGTTGCAGGCCTGCTCACATTCAAGTTTATTACTATTTCTAAATAATTCCCAGCAAGGAAAAAAAATGATAATGCAAACGTTCGACTGCCTGCCAATTATTTTGGTTGGATATTAGGTACTGTATAGAAAAAAAGAAATTCGGACATATGTACATAGTACAAATACATATACTTACAGCCCTATTCTGTGCACTTGACAAATCACATCTTGCTTATTTGTCAAGTTTGACAATTTATCAAGTAATTGCTATTCTGTGTAAAAAATAAAAAGCAAAAGTGCGATCGAGAGAAATTGGAAGAACATTTTTACTTTTGCTGTTATTGTGGGGAGGATCATCCTGGGGGATATTCCGGGATGGTTTTGGGGACTCCATCGGGTCCTCCCGAGGTCATTTGGGGGGCATTCTGGGATGTTTTTGGGGACTCCCTCGGGGTAATTACATTCTGGGATGGTTTTCGGGACTCCCTCGGGGTCATTAAGGACTCATTCCAGGATGTCTTTGGGGACTCCCTCAGGTCCTCCGTGGTCATTTAGTGGTCGTTCCGGGATGTTTTTGGGGACTCCCTCAGGTTCATTTGGGGGACATTCCGAGATGGTTTTGGGAACTCCCTCGGGGTAGTTTGGGGGACGTTCCCGGATGGTTTTGGGGGACTCCCTCGGAGTAATTTAGGGGACTTTCTGGGATGGTTATCCGGGAGGACCCGATGGAGTCCCCAAAACCATTCCTTAATGTCCCCCAAATTACCCCGAGGAGTCCCCAAAACCATCCCAGAATGTCCCCCAAATGACCCCGAGGGAGTCCCCGAAAACATTCCAGAATGCCCCCAATTTACCCGAGGGAGTCCCCAAAACCATCCCACAATGTCCCCCAAATGACCCGTAGGGAGTCCCCAAAACATCCCGGAATGCCCTCCAAATGACCCGAGGAAGTCCCAAAAACATCCTGGAACTACCACTAAATGACGTCGGACGACCCGATGGGAGTCCCCAAAACCATTCCGGAATGTCCCCCAAATTACCCTGAGGGAGTCCCCAAAACCATCCCAGAATGTCCCCCAAATCACCCCGCAGGACCCGATGGAGTCCCCAAAACCATCCAAGAATGACCCTTAAATGACCCCGAGGGAGTCTCCAAAGCCATGCCGAAATGAACCGGAAAAAACTCCGCGGATTATTTTTCCTATTCCCATTTCGGGGTTAGCAGCATAAAATGAGACATATCGCTCCAATTGCTCATGCGTAGCACGTTCCACTTTTGATTTCCTTGAAAAAACCATGATTTTAAAATATTTGTTACAAAAAATAATGAACAATATTTAATTCTTACGTTTATTCCATTTCGCGATTGTTGCACTAAACAGCCGATTTCGGTTTACTTTATTTAGGTCACCACAGTATGGTGAAAAGCACAGGTCGTAGAGCTTTCTAAAGTTGTCAAGTTATGCCCAGAATAGAAATATTTGTCAACTTGATAAAAATCTAGATTACTTGTCAACTTATTGACAATTTTTTAAGTGCACAGAATCGGGCCGTTACTATATACTTACTATATATAAGTTTATTTAGGCAGGCTGAACATCTAAATAATATGTATGCCTACTTAGCATAACTTTGAAAAATATTAGATAATCTTTTGTGTATTTGTTATAAAGCAAATTTGTACAAAGCCTGCTTATATAGACTTGACCGCGTATAAATAGACATTTATTTTTTTTTGGAGCAGGATTTCGAAAACTAAAATCCTTACTTCTGAAATTTTCTATCTAGCACAAAAATTGTATTTCAAAAATTCATCGATCTTTAAGTTGCCCTTATTGGGATAAGACAAACAAAAAATGCCGCCCCTAAAGTGATATTTATTGTTTTTTTCCGGTATTGAATGGTAAAAATATTTTAATTGGGGTCGCAAGGTGTACACGCTTTATATACATAGGTACATACACTTTTATATATAAATACTGATGTCCATAATTTGTTTTGTGTTATATCTTTTCGGTGTATCTATGCTTGCCTCTTTTTTTGTTTTTCATACACTAATATCGAATGTAACGTAAACGTTTACTTTTTGTATACATACATAGATATTGTTACGAATATTAGCAAAACTAAGGAGTGCTGCCATCTCCAGGCCGATGCTAAGCAGTGACGTGAATTCACATCAATAATTCAATCATTATGTATCTACATAAACGAATCAATAATTGCGTCTACACATATGTACACATTCCGACGAGCAACATTTACATACAAGGCAGCGAGAGATGAGATGTCACACACAGATGAATTTACTTATACGCTTATGTGTGTGCGGGAGACTGTGAACTACAAACCAGGCATGCTTAACGAACGAAACGATATCATTTCGTTACGATAATCAACGCTAATAAACGAAACGAAGTCACTTCGTTTCATTTATTAACGTTAAGATCGTCAAATTAACGTTAATTTGACGTTCTTAACGTTAATAAACGAAACGAAATGACTTCGTTTCGTTTATTAACGTTGATTATCGTAACGAAATGATATCGTTTCGTTCGTTAAGCATGCCTGCTACAAACTCACATATGTACATCTGAGAAGCCCTAAAAAGTAGACAATTGTAAACAAGTAGAAACTATATGAGAACTATACACACACGAATATAGTTGGTAAGTTCTGGAAATGGAAGAGCCTAGAAGTATGCAGCGTAAACTATAAAAGCGGAGTAGGCGAGTAAGAAGTAATTCAGTTTGAGTTGAGCTATCAATCAGTTTGATTAAGCACGCGATCTGGCGGCCAATAGTAGAGTTTAATTTGAGTTATCAATCAGTTTGGTTATTAAGCCAGCGAGTAGCAAAGTATAAGTGGTATTGTGAAGTACTTTGATAAAGGCCATTTTTCCATTATTCAATACTGGAGTTATTTATTCAACAGTTTTAGTGATTCGAACTTAGCAGAGGATTGCAAATAAGAGGATTTGCAAGTAAATTCGTTACAATTGGTGTCAGAAGTGGGATTGTTGAATAAATTCCATAGGACAACAAGGACATGGCAAAGTTCAGTGAATTGAAAATCCAGCAACTAAAGAAGGAGTTGCAGAGCCGTGGATTGAATACAAGCGGCGTTAAACTTGAACTTCAGGCACGGCTACGAGAGGCAATGGAAGCGGAAGGAATTGATGTGGAAGAGTATGACTTTCATCTTGATGGCGAGGAAGTAACAAAAATTGAAGAGAAAAACGAAACATCGCAGACAGTTACGAGCATAGACTTGAACATGATTTTGGCTGCAATATCTGCTCAAACATCGACAATGTCATCACAGATGGAATCCCAAGAGACACGCATAACATCGAAGATTGAAGCGCAGGAAAACCCGTATAACATCACAATTGGAAGAACAGAAGACATATTTGGTATTTCAACTGGAAGCGCAAGAGGCACGTATATCTGAAATGTCGGCACAAATTTCGGAACAGGTATCATCACAAACTCTTTGTGAAAATGGAAGAGCAGGATGCAAAAATTTTACAACTCGAGGACAAAATTGATGCCGAAATAGAAGCGTTAAAAGGTCGTATGGAGCAGTTACAACTAAACCGCTCAGCTGTTTCAGCAAGCAATCCAAAGGTAAAAACACCATCATTTGACGGTTCTGTTCCTTTCCAGGTCTTCAAGCTACAGTTTGAGAAGACCGCAGCAGTGAACAACTGGAATGCGGAAGATAAAGTTGCTGCACTGTTCGTGGCATTGAAAGGGCCTGCAGCGGAAATCTTACAGGTGATTCCAGAGTACGAACGGAACAGTTATGAAACATTGATGGCTGCTGTAGAACGACGTTATGGAATCGAGCATAGGAAACAGATATTCCAAATTGAGTTGCAAAACCGTCACCAAAGAGCGAATGAGACTTTGCAGGAGTTTGCTTCAGATGTTGAAAGGTTGGCTCATCTCGAAAATGCGGACGCACCCGTGGAATACACCGAGAGGGTAAAAATCCAGAGTTTTATAAATGGCATACGAGACGTGGAAACGAAGCGAGCTACATACGCGAACCCAAAACTGACATTTGCTGAAACGGTATCACATGCATTGACTCAGGAAACTGCCTCCCTATTAAGTAAACCAGCATATAAGGCTCATCGCGTAGAAGTAGAAAGGCCAGAATGGGTAGACACAATTTTGGAAGCACTGAAGGGATCACGACAGAAAAATGTCGGAGTTATTAAATGTTTCAAGTGCGGCAACCCAGGTCATATTGCACGACATTGCAGCACCGGTCCCAATAGCTCCAACAATGTGGGTTGCCGAAAACGCAAAGCTGGATTTCGTTCAGTACCGCGTGTCATACACTTCACCTTTAATCAAGTATATCTTGATTATTTACAGAAGAGCAAATGTTATTGCTACTGAAATGAGTTTTCAGACATTTAAGCTGCATATTTGTATGCGCGTTTATCTTTTAATCTACACTAAAATACCGATACGGCGGGCATTCATTTTATCACTATATATAAAGAAGTATATATTCATAGACCTGAGTTTTATCTAAATCGGTTTTCTTCAAAATAAGTCGTATGCATTAAGTTATAGAGACAAGGGTGACAAAAGCTTGTTTCAAATGTTATAAAGAATCTCGAATTTATTCGAATATATGTAAATATATATGTATATAATTAAAGCGTTACACCTATAACACGGAAGAGAACTATCCAACGGTATTATTTCCTTAGAATATATACAAGTCCATTACAAGAATATTACTTCAACCTCTGCTAATAGTGGATGCGATGGGGTTGCGGTTGAAGTGGTTGCGCGGTCGAGGTGTTTGTTGTGGGCACCGCGATTGTGGTTGGGTGTAGGTGGTGGGGGTTGCGCTCGTGGTTGTTGCGTCGCAATGGTGGTGGTTGCGTCTGGTTGTATTAGCGCGTGGTGTTGGTGCTGTTAATAGTGGCCGTTTTCGTTGGTATTGTCGTCTTCATCGTGATCGTCGTGTAGCTCTCAATAAGGGCGGCTATCGTGGATTCCCTGAGCCAGTATCGATTTAAGCACACACACACAAATTTTAGTGGCGATTTTAAATATGCACTATTTTTATATATGAAAATATATGTAAAACCTGCACTTTAATTAGTGCTTACTTGACTTTTATATATGACGTTACGTTAACAATACAAAATTACTCGTTTCTTTGGGCTATTTTGTAAGTGGTTTCAGTGTGCAAGCATATGGTTAACAGGTGGTCGTCGTTGAGATTTTTTGCAATACGAACTCCGAGGATTTCTTGTCTCGCCTTTTTTTTTGTTAAACATTTTAACACTCCACTTAAAAGTTTTTTAATAACGAAGTTTAGTGTTACTGAACTGTTTTTGTGTGTATTGTCTGCTAATGTTGCATGATTTTCATTTAGAATTTTCCACCCGCAGCTAGGCTTAACACAGCACTAATATCGCAACAAAACAGCAGCTGCGACGCACCAACGACACCAATAGCAATCACACCGCCCAAATTCGTTTTTGTTTCGGGCTATATTTTATACCGTTTTTTTCCACTTGTTAGCTTATTTACTTGAACGTTCTTTAGGTTCTCGTTTATTTTAGTTCGAACTATACTCAATTTTGCGTTACTTATAAATTAAACGTGAACAAATATTATCGAGAGGTACAACCTTTCGCGACCACCACGCTGCAAGAAAAAGTCCTTGCTCTTTTTTTTATCTTCTGCCAAAAAATGGCTACACACGCCATGGTCTTTAAAAAAAAAGAAATTCCTTCCATTATTGCGACTGCGCAGTGGAAACGGCGCCGTTAAATCGCATGATTTAACTGTGGTTGTCATGGTAGAACCATACAAAGTGGTAGTCGCGGTGCACAATCCTGCAGCCATCATTAAAAGTTCGATATATTTCGTTTTGGTGAACCGATGGACTAATGTCAAAATCGTACTGCGCTGAAAGTTAATGTGTCAATTCGTATGAAACTACTAGTCAGCTGTCACTTTGTATAGTTACGCCATGGTGGTTGAAGTTATTGGGAATTTTTCCACACCACTGGATTATTTCGCAAAGCCCACCGGAGCGAAATTAACAAACATTTTCTTTAACCACCCCAGGCAGGCATGAGTGGGGGTGATCCTACCTTTTCCCTATCACCAGCCAACTGGTACGTGCCAAGGGTGACTCTCCCAAGCGGACCATAACAATATCCATATCGTACAAACAAATTCTAGAGTCACCCCTGGACCACCTTTATGGCGATATCTCGAACTAAGGCCCACGCCCTTTTAAAATACTCATTAACACCTTTAATTTGATACCCATATCGTACAAACAAATGCTAGAGTCGCCCCTGGTCCACCTTTATCACGATATCTCGAAAAAGCGTCCACATGTAGAACTAAGGCCCACACCCTTTTAAAATACTCATTAACACTTTTCATTTGATACCCATATCGTACAAACAAATTCTAGATTCACCCCTGGTCCACCTTTATGGCGAAATCTCGAAAACGCGTCCACCTATAGAACTAAGCCCACGCCCTTTTAAAATACTCATTATCACCCTTCATTTGCTACCCATATCGTACAAACAAATTCTAGAGTCAGCCCTTGTCCACCTTTATGGCGATATCCCTAAATGGCGTCCACCCAAAAAACTATGGTCTACTCCCTCTTAAAATACTCTTTAATACCTTCCCTTTGATACACATGTCATACAAACACATTCCAGGGTTACCCTAGGTTCATTTTCCTACATGGTGATTTTCCCTTATTTTGTCTCCATAGCTCTCAGCTGAGTATGTAATGTTCGGTTACACCCAAACTTAGCCCTCCTTACTTGTTTTCTTAACTTTTGAAATAAGATAACAAGCATTTTTTTTATTTTTGTCACATCGAAGTTTGTAAGCCATAAACTGATTTCAAAAAGTTTATATTTCTGAAAGGGGTGGCTTCCGCCTTACCAAAGGGGATATTTTCAAATCTTAAAATTGAAGTTGATTTTGGTCTACATGCTGCAATTTTCCCACATAAGATTAGTACTAGGGGGCTCATTTAATCTTATAAATGTCTTATAAAGTGTGTAAACGTATAAATTTATCTAGTGCGTAAACGAATGTCAAATTTTGTATGAAAAATCATTTACGCTATTTGTATAAATTTACGCTCACATTTCATGGTGTAAACGCGGTAAACTCAAAGGAATGCAACCTTACAAACATAACAGCCGTCATTTTCATTAGCAATCTCCAACATCAACAAGTCATTTACAAGAATATCTTAGTAAAGACATTTTAGTTTTCATTTTCACTTAATCTTGGCATTTTTTAATTTGTATAACAACCAAGCATTTTTTTTTGGCAATTGGTAATACAGATTATCAACAAATAAGTTTATCAAGAATATTACTAGGGACATACAGCGTGTGTAAATGGATAAAATTTTACACCTTGCTATTTATTACCCATATATCCCGATATTTATTTTGGTTAAGAACTCTGAAAATATGTTATCAAATGTGGCTGGGTGGTCTGAAAAAGGTGTTTTTTTGCTCTTCGGAACAGTACGGAAAATATTTGTATAACTATGTTATTTTGGGCAGCGCCGATACAAAATGTTTACTTACACTATTTATACCTATTTATAGAATCAGAATTACACAGCAGTTCATGAACAGCAACATACCAAATTACTAAAAATGAAAAGCAAATTAAAATAAGTCTCAAAAAATTAACAATAAATAAAAAGTATATATTGAAGATTAAGCGTTTTTGAAGCGAAGAAAATTAAGCCGTTAAAATATAATTGATATATAAAAATAATATAACAAAAGCATTAATAACAAGTAAGGAAGGCTAAGTTCGGGTGTAACCGAACATTACACACTCAGCTGAGAGCTTTGGAGACAAAATAAGGGAAAATAACAATGTAGGAAAAATGAACCTAGGGTAACCCTGGAATGTGTTTGTATGAAATAGGTATCAAATGGAAGGTATTAAAGAGTATTTTAAAAGGAGTGGACCATAGTTCTATACGTGGACGCTTTTTCCAGAAATCGCCATAAAGGTGGACCAGGGGTGACTCTAGAATGTGTTTGATTGATATGGGTATCAAATGAAAGGTGCTAAAGAGTATTTTAAAAGGGGTGGGTCTTAGTTCTATAG
>JARSSU010029028.1:0-58436 GCA_029619165.1 Eurosta solidaginis | reverse complement strand
GTGTGTTTTCAGCAGAAAAACGCTCGGTTCTTAAAATCTCCACAGTAAAATTTTATCCACAGGTTTCCTTCCGCGTCCTTGTTAAACTGGATCATTACGGTCGAAAAGTGAAGAGATAATCTTATATCAATAATGCTTATCAGAGCAGTTAAAAAATCAAGAAAAACGAATATTCTCTAATCAGAATAGTTACTTCCGCGGCTTTTGACATCCATTTTGAGCCGAAAAGACTACGACACCTTAATTATACTCCCAGCGGAACAGGGGGCTTCGAATATACCCGCGGCATGTATGACTGCCGTAAGACCCGACTAAAATACCAAATTGATTCAAGGGATTATGTAGCGCAACCCTCTCAAGGGCTGCCAGCGCAATTTATAGCTTCTCCAACCCAATTGTGAATCTCACCTACCCGGGGCGAATCCAGTTTCTTTAACAGTCGAGGCTCTGGCGACACCAAGTTTCTCATTGATCTAGGGAGTAGGAGGGCTGGATGGCCTAGAAGGTTACATGTGGAACGTAGCGTATCTGGATCAGGCGAAGGACCATCAACATCGATAACACTCCGAAAACCTTCGGGGAGTATCGTAATCGCTACACAACAACACCTTAATTATTTAGGAAATACAAGTTCAAAGATTTGTATCCATCATCAACACAAAGTTAGACACTATGCGCAATTAAACGTGGCGTTTTATTTTCGCTCTCCTTTCCCTACTTCATCCGACGATCACTGCACATTGTAGACGTCGACTATGAATGCAGACGCTAGATATTTTTATTTTTGTATGTAATTTAAAAATAGATATCTACATTCGAATGTAATAGAGAATAATAACAGCAAGAAAGATGCAAATCTAGATGCGCGTCTCGCGAGACATAAAATAAAGGCAAACATTTGTTACGCCTCATGTGCAGATTTATGGCTTCTAATAGACTACTGAATAAACGTACCTACATATTTACATAACAAAGTTTACATAAACTTTATATATACACTTTTGAACAATTGTAGGTACATATATTAGGATATCATCGGATGCACATTTTTGTCGTCATAAGCGATAAACGCTCAAGTTCCATGTAGAAGCATAGGACTCAGGCTGTTATTGTTTGGGATCGCTGATTTATATAGAGTAGTTCATTAAGTTTTTTCTCAAAGGCTAATAATATTTGCACGGTAACCGATGTTTACCGCTGGAAGTAATCGTAGATATTAAATAACACATATCCTCAAAAAGAAATGATAATTTTTACTACTGAACAAAGCAGGGAAACAGCGTTAACCTGTTTGAAAAATGTGCGGTTCATCTTATCTAGGGTTAGTGTGGGTTAGAGTGTAAGGAATCCCTGGAAAGAATCGGTACAGGGAAAAAGCATACACCGAAGCTTGCCCCGTAGACGTCCCAATTAGATTGGATGAGATAAAGAGAAGGCCAGAGGTATACTTGAACGACCAAGCGGAAAAGGGGTGGATCCAAGCGCGGAGCTGTAAAATGTCGAAGATCATGTCTTTGTGAGGTCCTTATGGGCCGGCCAGTTCAACCTAACCTTATCTACGGACCAGAAGGCTATCGTTAAGAATTCGATTTATTCCCAAAGAGTAAAAGTTGGATGCTGATTCTGCAATGAAACCATATTTTAGTCAAAATCGCATTGCCGATCTTTGGCTTATACAAAATTTGCAACAGGCTGCGAATTTTTAATGTAATAACAAATTTTTTAGCCACAAACAATTACATATATCGTTAGCTTAATGTGAAAATGTGCTAAGTCAACTTTTACGAATTTTACAGGAGACGAAAAAAATGAATAACTTTTGAAATAATCTTCTTTTTTCAAAACTGTGAATGAGGATACCTTACTTGCAATTACTTGCAATGCTTTGAGTGTAGAAGCTTTGAAAAAGATAAATAAAAATCATGTATGCCAACCCAGCAGCTATTTGATGACTTAGCACAATTTCCGCGCTCATAACAAATTTTTTCTCCTGACTTAGCACTTTTTACTCAATATGTTTTCCCATCACTCCTCACTTTAAATGTTTGAAATAAAACACTAAAACTATATATTTCACAAAAAATACTATTTATTTGTCAAACTATTTCTAACGGTTCTGATCTACACCATTTTCAGATTAAAATGGGAAACCTTCAATTAAAAATCAGATAATTCAGTTTAAAATGGGAAAATTACAATTCAAAATCAGACTTTTCAACTTAAAATGAGAAAGCTTCATTTAAAAACGAGAATTCTCCATTTTAAAATTGGATTGTTTACTTGAAAATGAGAAAATTTCGATTCAAAATAAGAAAAACTCAATTAAAAATCAGATTAGACAATTCAAAATAAGAAACCTTCATTTTAAAACAGGAAATATTCATTTGAATATAGGAATAGTCATTTTAAAATGAGAAAAGAACATCTGAAATTGAGAAACTTTAATTAAAAAATAAGAAAGTTTTGTTTTAAAATGAGAATATAATATCGTATGAGCTTAAGTTTTAAATAAAAACAACTATGCACAACAGCACCTCTTTAATGAAAAAGACATCAAATACTTAGGCAACGAAAAATCAGATAATAATATTATTAATCGAGTAAAACAGAGCAGCATAATAATGCAGTTCCAGGATAATCGTGCTTTTTGCGTTGAAAAATGGATAGAAGAGCGATTTCGCGTATTCTACCATGTAAGCACCTATTTCACGAGCACTGCATCCGTTCTCTATTGAACAGGGATGACAAAATGTGCCCAATTTGTCGCCAGGAAATAGATGGTATGGTCAAATGCAGACAAGCTAAAATCTTTGTATATCTATATGTATTTATATACATATAATTTTTCAGATACCGAAGAATGTTCGAGAAAAGCTTATAAGAAAAACTCAAAAACAAGAGGCGGCTGCAAACCCAAACTTCTTTCTCGGGAACAAGTCGATGCCATGGTTTCGTGGTTAGAGCAGAACTATAGTATTAACCTTGATTTGTTATAATTTGCGTCAATGCTCTATGTCACTCTACAATAGAGAGCGCTGTAAGTAACCATTCAGGTGGACGATCGCAGGTGTTACGCCTTGGCCCTTATTCGCCCATGATCAACCTTATTGAAACCATTTAGGCTAAGATAAAAACATATGTTAAGAGTCACATGACCATTCCCATTGCAGTACTTGGAATATTTGGTGGACAGAGCTAAAGTAACCATAACTGGCAGTGATGTGCACGAGCGTTTCAACACTCATCCATACAAATGCTGTAGCTTTAGAAAATATGCCTGTAGGAAATTAGTTATAGTCAAATTTTTATAACATTTTTTTTCTCATTTGCAGTTGGTGGATTCTTGTTTTCAAATAAAAAGTTTTGTTTTTGAAATGATATTTTCTTATTTTTAAATGAAATATTCTCGTTTTCAAGTGGATTGTCTTAATAAAGGTTTCCTATTTTGAAATGAAACAATCTTATTTTGAAGTGACTATTCTGATCTTCAAATGAAAGTGTCCCATTTTAAACTGAAGTTTTCTTATTTTAAATTTACTATTCTGATTTTCAAATGAAGTTTTCTTATTTCAAGTTGAAGTTTTCTCATTTTAATATGAAAATGGTGTAGACTCTATTGCCGGATGGTGCGCAGACAATTATTTATATTTAAATTCAAACAAATGCTGTGGTTCTATCTTATTGCAAAAATACAACTGCCACATACTTTATCTACAAACTAATGCCAAATCTCTTAATCGTGTTGTCAAGAGAGTAAAGACTTGGGTGTAATTTTTTACTCCAAACTCTCTTTTTCTAGTCACATTAACTTCGTTGTTTTAAAATTTGTTGCAATGGTTGGGTTCAGTAGACGTAACACCAGTGACTTTAAGGACCCTATGACGTTGAAGGCACTTTATATATCCTTGGTCAGAAGTCGTCTTGAATATTGCTCTATAACATGGAATCCTTTCTATGAATATAACTCCTATAGAATTGAGAGAGTTCAAAAATTTTTTACAAAAATTGCTTTACTTATGCTTCACTGGCCATACGGCCTCCCATCATAAATCAGCAGGTGCAAATTGCTTGGTCTTCAGGCTCTGCATGACATAACAACTTGAATCTCAGTCATGCTTGCCTATAATGTAATAAACGTTAGCACGAATTGCTCTGATTTATATACATAATTTGTTCATTACATATATTCCAATGCGTGACCTTCGGCATAATAGATTATTTATCTAAATAACTAATAAAATGAATTATGCTATGAATGAACCTATAACTAGGACTATACATCTAGCAAATCGATTCAGTAGTATTCTTAATTTTAATAACAGCTTATATAAGTTTAAGCTTGAATTGCTTTCTTTTTTTAACTAGTCTGTAACAAAGCATGTAGTTATCGACATATACGAATTGAAGTAGATTATGGTCGGCGCAAAACATTTGTCAAACACCAAAGGTATGTCTCAATTGGGTGAATCCAATTTCAAGGGGTTGTGTAGGCAACCCTCTCAAGGGGTTCCCAGCGCAATATATAGCTTCTCCAACTCAATGCCAACCTCACCTACCCGTGGCGAATTCTGTTTCATGGACAGCCGAGGCTCTGGCCACCCAAAGTTCCTTATGGAACTAGGGGGTGGGGAGGACAGGATGGCCTAGAAGGTTTAATGTGGTCATATAAATCGTTCCCGAGATGGTCGGACTAGTACCTTAATAGTGCTTTGTTACCGGAACGTACCGGATCTATATGCGGCAAAGGACCATCAACCCAAAGCCTTCGGGGAGTGTCTTTATCGTTAATACAACAACAACAACAAAGCATGTACTTTTAGACTAAATGAATTAAATAACTAAATAAAATGCGCGCAGAAAGAAATGACAAGTAATTTAGATTGATATTATTGACTGGTTGACTTAGCACATTTTTTTTTGAACAGTTGACGACTTAGCACATTTACACATCATGGCAAACAGCACGTAAAAATTAAAAATTAAAATATTTTTTTCTTGTGATCGATGTATTTTGAATTCAGTTTTAAAACTGCATTAAAACACAATTTTTCTAAAAAAGTGACTTAGCACATTTTCACATTAAGCTAACGATATACAACTTTTTGTATGTATATGCATAAGGCGGAATTTTTTTACACAATTAGGTATTGTCAATAGAAATGTAAAGGTTGGTGTTTTTTTTACAATTAGCAAGATTGTAGTAGCAGGAAGTAAATAATTGAGAGAATCTCACTATCGTCAGCCGGATGAACAAGTGAAGCATTCAAATGTAGCATTTTTGTGGTTGATCCATGGCACGAATAGGGAATGAAAGGTTCATTTTCGATATGCTTATGCGTGGAAATGCTGATTGAGCATTTATTTACACATATACCTGTACATTTATTTGAATGTATGTACATAAATAAAAATTCACATACAAAGTATTTATTTTTGCATTAAGTATCCGTGAATTTGAAACAACCGGCGCAATGCGACGATGCTTCAATCGCATTTCAACCGTAATTCAGCAGCTGCTCGAACATTTCATTGAAATTTGGCAAATTTTTTGTGAGTTTGTAAAATGAGTATATTTATATATGCAGATAAATACTTTGAAATATACTCATAAATACCTTCTCGCATAAATAAGTCGACCTTAATCATGTTGCTTTTGTAAATATTATCAGAAAGTTTGAAGACGATCTTCTTAAGGTACAACTTGCGTTGTTTTAATGCACTGTGGGTTGTTCACAAATCATAAATCAAGTAGGTATTTATAAACAAGCCGCTAAATATCACAACGAATGCAAATCTAGAATCATGTAATGTGACGTCAGTTAGATATAAGTTGTGAAATTAGTCAGTTTCATGCAGCGCCGACGACATATACCTCGATATTTCGCCGTATGACCTCTGGTCAAACAATCGTGAACAAGTGTTTTTTTTAAGAAGAAGTTGCGTCCTTTTGGCTTGGTTTCTAAAAGACTGTTTTCCGCACTCGTCTGGGTCATATATTGGCATCTCCTCTTCACCTTGTATTTATTTACACTCTCCGTTACCTTCATTCTTGTATACACGTAAGGGAGTAAGAAACAAGTACAAGAGCTGTTCTCTAGTGACTAAAGCACACAAACCTTATCCATTCAATTATTTATTGCTTTTAGTATAGAATAAAGCCGCAGTTACCCACCGACGTGGGCAACGTACGTATACGTATGCCGTACGTACACACATTTGAGCGAAATTTATGTCCGTAGTGGCAACAAAAAAAAATGTTGCCATTAGCCTGTTTGAATGCATGCTTATGGAAACATCAACTTTTTCTATTTTAATTTTTGATACAACATCAAGGCTGGAAATAATATTAAATAAGTATAAATAGATAACATATTTATAATCTGCACTTTTACATAATTATTTCGAATTATTTTCACACTTTTTCAAACTTTAATTAGGTATTTTTGCATAAAACTGCAAACGGTCAAAAATTATCGCACAAAAGTTTACTAGGCAACTCTGTCTAGTGAGGGAGCGATCAGCTGACTCGTTCTTACGGAAAAAATAAAAATTGTTTTGATTTCTACGTTCCGGCATTGTGAATGATGACTAAGTGTGATATCTTATCTGTCAACTGCCTGACAGGATGTTCAATATGGCTACTTTTTAGCGTTTTGACAGGGTGTTCAATATGGCGGCGCCTATCTTCAGCGGGTGATAGAAAGAGATACAGAATGAGACAGCGATAGTCAATTACAAATCAGGTGATCCAATCACTTTGGAATTTTGACGTCTATGCAGAAGATATCACACTTAGTTATCATTCACAATGCGTTCCGGGCTACGTACGTACGTGCGTTGCACGTCGGTGAGTTTTCGTTTACATTGCACATTCATAAGATATGTAGGTCGTTTCAGCTGACAGGTTTTTTGTACGTACGTTCGTGGGTAACTGCAGCTTAAGTCTCTTCCGGACTAAAAGATTGAGCAAAGATTTCGCGATCCGAAGGAGCAGGCAATCTGTTCAATGCCTTGTTCAATTGCTCTGCAAGAAAGAGCGCAGAAAGCACTCTTAGTGGAGCACAGTATTCTCTGTAATGTCTTATAAAGGGAAGAGCCGCAGCTTTTTCTTTTGGATCTTGTGCTAACGTTGTAGTTGTTATTGTAGCAGCATTCCATTACATTACAAGTGGAGAAGTGAGCGCTAACCAACGCAAAAGGTCAATTGTCGTAATGAACACTTCAAATGGCCGTACGATCAATTGGCCTTATGATCACTTCAAACGGACATAAGGTCAAATGGATTCGATCGCGCGATAATTTATTTCAAATTTTCTCTAAACATTTAGTTGAATAACTTCTTTTCATCTCATAGAGGTCCTTATTGGGCCAGTTTTTGTCCAATTTTATACAAGAATTGCACAAAAGTTTTATACCTTTCATGAACATGAAATGGTATATTAACTTTGGTCCGATGTTTGCAACGTTGAGAAATATAGAAGATATACTCACCATTAAGTATACCGAATTGATCAGGGCGACGAACTGAGTTGATATAGCCATGTCCGTCTGTCCGTCCGTCTGTCTGTTTGAACGCTAACTAGTCCCTCAAATTTTGAGATATCTCAATGAAATTTGGCACAAGGATGTATTTTTGTATTATATTAGACATTTGTCGGATCCGGTAGGATCGGACCACTATAACATATATCTCCCACACAACCGATCGTTCAGATAAGACGATTTTGGTCATTCCTGCCGCAATTTAGAAAGTATAAACGTGAAACTCGGTGATATATATTCTAATCTATCTTAGAAGATATCCTGAAAAAATCACTTGATCGAGCTATATATAGTATATATCCCATACAACCGATCGTTCACATAGACAGATTTTTGGCAATTTCTCCCTTAATTTCCAATATAAAAACGTTAAACTTGGTGATATTTATTCTAATATATCATAGAAGATTTCATGAAAAAATCAGTTCGATCGGAGCTATATATAATATATAATCCATACAACCGATCGTTCAGATAGAAAGATTTTGGCCATTTCTCCCTTAATTTAGAAAGTATAAACGTGAAACTTGGTGATATATATTTTAATATATCATAGAACATTTTCTGAAAAAATCACTTTGATCGGAGCTATATATAGTATACATCCCATACAACCGATCGTTCAGATAGAAAGATTTTTGGCAATTTCTCCCTTAATTTCCAATATAAAAACGTTAAACATGGTGATATTTATTCTAATATATCATAGAAGATTTCATGAAAAAATCACTTTGATCGGAACTATATGTTTATAGTATATACCTATCCCATACAACCGATCGTGCAGATAGAAATATTTTTGGCCATTTCTCCCTTAGTTTCGAATATAAAAACGTGAAACTTGGTGATATATTCTAATATATCATAGAAAGATTTCCTATAAAAATCATTTCGATCGGAGCTACATATATATAATATATATTCCATATAAGGGAGTTTTTTGCCATTTTTTATTTTATATTTATCTTAAAAATCGTTTAGGTATGTAGATCTTTGCACTATGTATTTCTTATCTTATACATCCGATTATTTGGAGATTACGAACGGGATAAGATTATTGTTCAGCCCCATTCATGAAAGGTATGAAGTCTTCGGCACAGCCCAAGACAGTCCCGTCCTTACTTGTTTTTATTAAATTGAACAAAAATAAGGCGAAAACAATAACTATAACTGTAATTTGACAGTTGTTATTATTTTAATACACTGGGGTAGCGATTTAAAGTATATTACCTGGTGACCACTCAAGAAAAATAGTTGACTTTATGCCTTTTGCAAAAAGCTGGAGGGCCATAATGTCAATTTCGTTGACATGTGACCATTTGAAAACTGACGTTGTGACGATTTCATATGGTCATATTTTTAATTGACTTTGTGGCCATTCGAAGTAGCCATAATATAAATTGACGTTGTGGCTGTTGATCTTATTTCATCAGTGATGATTTATAAAGTGGTTTACGTCGCTAGTGACAGAAATATCGATATGATATGTTACATCGTAATTAAAAAAAAATGAATGTATTCTCTAAACTTCAAATCTATATATGTGACCCGGCCTATGAAAAGGTGGCTTATGACTCAAAAGAAATTTGGGAGAAACAGCTGTTAAAGATAAACAATGCATTTCTTATTAGTTTTTTTTTGAGTCATAAGCCACCTTTTCATAGGCCGGGTCACATATATATGTATATATATATAAGCAAAACTGCTGTACGCTAGTCTCGCTAAAACCCAAAAACGACTTGACCAATTTCGATAATTGTTTTTTTTGTTTCGTTCGTTCATCGATGGTTTAAAAGAAAAATTTGTAGAAAAGTAGGCGGTGCCCCGCCCACTGTTAGGAAATACTCACTTTCACTTTATATCCGCAATTATTTGAAGAATTTACCCAGAACTTATTATAGAGGTTACACATATGTGTGGGGGTCCAGTGGGCATAGGAAAGAGAGTTGGAGTGGAAGTGATAGTGGGAGGGAAATAAAAGGATTAAGGGATCGATAATAGTTAGAAGAAAAATTGAGGACAAGGTAGACGAGAATGGTATAAAGAGAGAAGAGGGGAAGTGATGCTTACTTTTTTTAATTTAGACAAACTAATTTTCGAGCAGGAAAAAGTCTGCCGAGTAAACTAGATTATAAGAGGTATTTAGTCTAGTTCTCTCTTTTGTTGGTAAAAACGAGACCCAATATGGCCGCAGCTGAAGAAAAATTGTATGATCGATTGATATTTACTTCGTTCAGCTTTAGACTCAGCACACATATTTTGGTTAAACTCAAGTTGCTATTGAATTTTAAATAATATTTCAATGAATTTGAAATAAAATTTCAAGTAAAATATTTAGGTCATTATTAAAGGGCCACAAAACACTGTACCAGCACCCGAATTAACGCAGCGCTAAAAGATTTATTATGACATTGGTCGCCAAATATTTTTGTTTCATTCATTAAAGTAGCGAATTACCAGATAAACATATGAATGAATTACAAACACACATATGTATGTGGTATCACATGAAAAACATAAAGACGGAAACGCTATCAGCAAATTACGCCAAACAAAAATTGCTTGCCAAATGGCAGGAAACGCGTCATTTTAAATTTTCTACAAAATATCTCACTTGCCGCTGGATAATTTCGAGAAAGAAAAAAACAAACAAAAAAAACAAAAAACATGTAGAAGAGTACTTAAAATAAGCTGCTTAACACAAAACAAACTTTTTAAGTGAACTTCAAAACTTAATAGGTAGTTAGAAGTTTGTGTGCCATATTAAGAAAACTAAATTTAAATTTACGCGCTCAAGTGGATGTGGGCTGATCGTTAAACAAAAAATACCGGGAAAAAATAAAAATGATGTAGCTTTATTCACGAAATTCTCCCTTAATATGCAGCACAATTTCCGCACAAATTTCCCGTTGACATTCACATTCATGAAAGTCAGAGTCACATGCACACATACACACACACACCCAATCTTATGACGAAGCGGCAAGAGAGTCATTAAAATGAGACGGCTCACTTATCGAATAGTCGGTAGATTTTCGTGGCGCAGGAAATGAGAGGTGTCGTTCATGCGGGAGGAAATGCGTGAAATTATGAACATTGCTTGTTGACTTTTTATGTTTGTTCATATAGTTTGTGTTTTTTTGTTGCTTCTACTGTTGTTGGCGGCTTCATATGATTTTTTTCGTATGCGTTAATTTCCTTTTTTGTGTTGTTACTGTTGCCGCACATCCTGTCAACGACTCGACTCGACTAACTCACTCAACAACGACTTGCCGACTTTCATTCATTTCACTTTTTTTTTGTGTACATATATGTGTTTGTATATGTAGTGTTTTGTTTTGAATGCGGGTGGTTGTTGTTTTATCGCATTGTGGGCATATGCAACGGAAGCATGCAAGTGCAGATGACGCGTGCCTATGCGCTTGCGCTTCCTGCCCACGGCCAATGCAGTTTTTATACTCAGCGTGCTTTGCACAGAGAGTATATTAACTTTGATTGGATAACGGTTGGTTGTACAGGTATAAAGGAATCGAGATAGATATAGACTTCCATATATCAAAATCATCAGTATCGAAAAAAAATTTGATTGAGCCATGTCCGTCCGTCCGTCTGTCTGTCCATTAAATATTGAGATATCTTTACCAAATTTGGTACACGAGCTTACCTGGACCCAGAATAGATTGGTATTGAAAATGAGCGAAATCGGATGATAACCACGCCCACTTTTTATATATATAACATTTTGGAAAACACAAAAACCCTGATTATTTGGTAAATAATACACCTAGGATGCTGAAATTTACGTGTGGACTGATATTGAAACTCTTGATAAAAATTTAAAAAAAAAGTTTTTAAAATGGCGTGGCACCGCCCACTTGTGATAAAATCTATTTTACAAATATTATTAATCATAAATCAAAAATCGTTAAACCTATCGTAACAAAATTCGGCAGAGAGGTTGCCTTTACTATAAGGAATGCTTTGAAGAAAAATTAACGAAATCTGTTAACGACCACGCCCACTTTTATATAAAAGATTTTTCAAAGGGTCGAGGACGAATAAAATAAGCTATATCTTAGCAAAAAAGAGCTTTATAAGAATGGCATTTCATTTCCTAAGTGGATTTATAACAATAGATAGGAAAAACTTCAAATTTTAAAAAATGGGCGTGACATCGCCCCTTTTATCACTAAGCAATTTTCAATGTTTCGGGAGCCATAACTTGAAGAAAAATTTACATATCGTAACAAAATTGGGTACACATATTTTCATTATAGCAGAAAATATTTCTAGTAAAAATGGACGGGATCGGTTAAAGACCACGGCATCTGAGATATAAAACAAGTTTAAAAGGGTCGTAGACTTGAATACCTATACTAGCAAAAACTATTTTGAATCAAGGATTTTTCACTTGTAAAGTTCATTGTAAGAGGAAATGGGGAGACATTTATTTTTTTTAAACGGGCGCACTTAGGTAGATTTTAGTCATTTAGGCGGCCATATTTGAATTTCTGAAAGTTGCCACAATTACAAAAAAATCACTGCCCACAGCTTAAGAATAGATAGAGGAACAATAATTCTACCCCTTCCCATCCATCGCATACCTCGTATTAGCTGTCAAGTAATCGGAATTTAGCTATTTCGGAAACGCGTGTTATGGTTTTTTTTAACCTATGTGAAATCGCATGTTTTAACGTGAATATTTTAAGTTTTAAGACAATTGAATTGAGTAATTGTGATGGATTCTGATATTTCAGGTAAATACTAACATTATTAATGGTGTTTGTGATTTTTAAAAGTTATAAATTGATAAAGAACCTATTTTATTTAGGATGTTAAAATTTTTTATTTTATTTTTTTGATTTTTGGTGTTCAAACACAGTTTTGTTATGTTTCCAAGTCCGTCCAAGTGAAAATTAGTTTTAAACATGGTACTTGGCACAATTAGCTTGCCAACTACATTAAATTCAGCTGCAGATACTTGCAGATAGGGGGTTAGATAGAGGGTTTGATACACCCTTGTTGCTGTACAACATGAAAAATAGCCTCACCGCGCAGGTATTTTTCAGTGTTACACAGTGTAATATCTATTTTCTAATATAACCGATTAGTTATACAAATTATTATAATTTTTCATAAAACCTAATTATAAATTTACGCTAGATAAAGACAGAACTAAGTTAGTACAATTCTTGCTGTACAACATGCAAAATAGCCTCACTGCGCAGAAATTTTTTAGTGTTACACAGTGTAATATCTATTTTTTTAACATAACCGATTAGTTACACAAATTATTATAATTTTTCATTTATTAAACAGTTTTAAGAAGATATAAATAAATAAATGTAAGGCGCGATAACCTCCGAAGATATCTAAGGCCGAGCTTCTCTTCCAATTTGCGTCGTGCTCCTCTTGATTTTCCCTACAAATTGGCCGGACGGGACCTACATGTTTTATGCCGACTCCGAACGGCATCTGCAAGGCAGATGAGTTTTCACTGAGAGCTTTTCATTGCAGAAATACACCCGGAGCGCTTGCCAAACACTGCCGAGGGGCGACCCCGCCTAGAAAAATTTTCTTCTAATTGAAAAACTTTATTTCTAAAGTTTTGATGTTGCTTTACCCATGGTGCGAACCCAGGGCATGCGGTGTGATAGGCGGAGCATGCTACCATTACACCACGGTGGCCGCTTTTAAGAAGATCTAGGCAATCAAATATTTTTGGCCGCCTAAAACTTGAAAATCTACCTATGTGGGGCGGTGCCACGTGTTTTGTAGAAAAGTAATTTATCTGAAATGAAATGTGCAATTGAAGCTCACGCTGAGTATATAATTTTCGGATACACCCGAACTTAGACACCTTTACTTGTTACTTATGACTTTAATATTTAGATGCGATTTTACTATTTAGCCTAGCAACAACCACTTTCATCTTTTATGTGCAATCATTAGGTACTACATAATACGTACGCGTAACTTAGAATCAACCAAACACCTTCAATTGTAATGTGAGTAGGTTTATAATTTAAATATGACTTAAATAAGAAGGGAAACAGCAAACTGCAGGAAGTACGAGTATACGCCTTTTCGTATGTTCATACATACATATGTATGTACATAAGTTGTGTGTGTTGAGCTATGCATTTGAGATATGCCTGTTTAGTAAATATTGTGGGGGTAATAATTCAATTTACATAGCATAATAGCTGACATAAAAGGAATGAGATTTTAAAATATGAATGAATGGCAAATAATGAGGAAGCGAGCTGTTTCGTATTTGTTATTTAATTTTGTCGCGCTTCTTTCCGGTAAGACATTCTTTACGATTTATTATGTGTAAACTATGTAAGGGCTTCAGGTTTTAAGTATAAATTATAGTACCTCATTCTTAGTGATTCAAGTAATTTACTTTCATCAGTCTATGTATGGAGTTCTGACTAAATTGAAATCGTTGAAAGAAATTGTTGATAAAAAGTGTTATTAGATGAATATTAAATTAAAAAATTTATTTATATATAGATACTTGGCGATATCTACCTCCGAGTAGATTTAGGCCTCTTTCTCCTCTTTCAATTTGGGACGTGGTGGAATGGGACCTACCTGTTTTATGCCGACTACGAATGGCGGCTGCAAGGTAGATAGAGTTTTTACTGAACAGTTTCTTTGGCAAAAGCACACCCGAAGTGTTTGCCAAACCACTGCCGAGGGGCGACACCGATTTTAGATAAATAAGAAAATTAAAAAAAAACAAAACAAGAACAACAGCATAAGTCACTCCAGCCACCCCTGTAACTGACGCCAATTGGTAGTTCAAGTCTTCCTCCATTAGCCCCTTCCAGCCCAGCGATGTCTTCCCTTCCCATGCTTTATGAATGGCGACAGAAATAGTTCCGTTTTCGTTTGTTCGCAACGCTTGGCCTAGCAAAGGAAGCCTTTTGACATTTATTCGTGTCACTACTATTATTATATCTCCTTCGATACTTGCCATTGGCACCACAGACTAAACCAGAGGTCTTTCGGAGAATTTTCTCTCGAACACTCCAATGGCCATACCATCTCATGCCACACCTTCTATGATTCCGAGCCACACTATAGGACAGGTATGATGAGAGACATAAAATAGCGTGATTGTTGTTCGTTGGTATTGTATTTAACTCTTTAATAGCAACAAAATATTTAGTTTGCGTTTTCGGACTCGTGATCATGGGTTCAAAGAGACTATTTCGATATTTTTGAACATGGCTTAGCAGTTGTTTACTTTAGCTCACAAGTATCACGTTATTTTTGCAATTAGCATTAAAAAAAATAAAATCTCTAGATTATCCCAAACTTATACCGAAAGATTCTAAAAAAAAACACACACACAAACCAAATCACTTTCGATAAAGTAAGGGAAATCAAGTTAAAACAGTCTATTTGTACACGCACAAGTTGGTGCCGAAATTATTTTGAAATGCTACGCACTGAATATAGTCCCGAAGTGGCCTTTCATATGCTGAATCGATCGCAAAAGCAGATGAAGTTATGTTATCCATTAAATTCTAAACTAGATTTAAATTATATTGAAATTATACCTGAATTGTCCCGGAATGATCTTGAAAATAATCTTAAACGTACTCAAAAATAATGCCAAAATCGTTCTAAACTTATCCTGAACAAGTAAAGGTGTCTTAGTTCGGGTGTAACCGAACATTATATACTCAGCGTGGACTTCAATTGTACATTTAATTTCAGATAAATTACTGTTACGAATGTTGGCGGCACTAAGGGGTACTGCCATCTCTAGGCCGATGCTAAGCAGTGACGTGAATTCATATCAATAATTCTATCATTATGTCTACACATACGCGTGCACGCGGCAGAGAAGCAACGCACAAGCACATGCAGATATCTTATCTGAAATGCTCCTAAGGTATGCAATTATGATTGGCGAAGTGTCGCTCACACATACAAGCGCATGGGGTATGAGAGAATCTATAAAAATTATACCTCTGTAGTTGTAGCTGAGAAATTTATAACTAAGTAAATCCTGAAAGCGCCTAGAAGATGCCACGACGAAATCACTGAGTATAAAAGCACCAGCGGTAGAGGACCCCAGCGGGTTAGGGGATCAGAATATACCCGCGGTAGGTATGCCTGTCGTAAGAGGCGACTAAAATACCAGATTCAAGGGGATGTGTAGCGCAACCTTTCAGGTTGCCAGCGCAATATATAGCTTCTCCAAACCCAATTGTCAACCTCACCTATCCGCGGCGAATCCTGTTTCACTAACAGACGAGGCTCTGGCGACCCCATGCTCCTCATGGAACTTGGGGGTAGGGAGGGAGGGAATGGCCTGAAGGTTTAATGTGGCCACATAAATCGTTCCCGAGATGGTCGGGCTAGCACCTTAATGGTGCTATGGTACCGGAGCGTACCGGATTTGTATCCGGCAAAGGACCATCACATCGATAACACTCCCCAAAGCCTTCGGGGAGCAACCTTATCGCTACAACAACAACAACAACAACCAGCGGTAAAAGCGCTATAATCAGTTTCAGTTAAGCACGCTATCTTTCGGGCAATAGATCAGTTTCATTTAAGCTAGCAATCAGTTTGGTTATTAAGCAAGCTATAAGTGTTACTGTGAAGTACCTTAATAAAGGCCATTTTTCCATTATTCAATATTGGCGTTATTTATTCAACAGTTTAGTGATTCGAACCTTGGTAGAAGATTGCAAATAAGAGGGCTTGCAGTAAATTCGTTACATTACTTTTGTATATAACACGTGGCACCGTCCGTTAAAAAAAATAATGTCTCCCCATTTCCTCTTACAATAAAACTTGATAAGTGAAATATCATTGATTCAAAACTATTTTTTGCAAAGTTATTATTCTAGTCTGCGACCCTTTTAAACTTGTTTTATATCTAAGCTGCCGTGGTCTTCAACCGATCCCGTCCATTTTTACTAGAAATATTTTCTGCTATAAGGAAAATATGTGTACACAATTTCATTGCGATATGTTAATTTTTCTTCCAGTTATGGCTCCCGAAACATAGAAAATTGCTTAGTCATAAAAGGGGCGGTGCCACACCCATTTTCAAAAATTTTAGTGTTTTCCAATTTAATGCTATAATTTAATTTAGAAAGTAAAATTCTATTGATACAAAACTCTTTTTTTGCTTATTATTTTCGGGGCGTGGTCCTTAACCGATATCGTTAATTTTTCTTCAAAACATTCCTTATAGTAAAGGCAACCTTTCCGGCGAATTTTGTTACGATAGGTTTAACGTTTTTATACTCAGTTAAGCAGAGCTCACAGAGTATATTAAGTTTGATTGGATAACGGTTGGTTGTACAGGTATAAAGGAATCGAGATAGATATAGACTTCCATATATCAAAATAATCAGGATCGAAAAAAAATTTGATTGAGCCATGTCCGTCCGTCCGTTAACACGATAACTTGAAATTTTGAGGTAAATTGATGAAATTTGGGGTGTAGGTTCCTGAGCACTCATCTCAGATCGCTATTTAAAATGAACGAAATCGGACCATAACCACGCCCACTTTTTCGATATCGAATATTTCGAAAAACCGAAAAAGTGCGATAATTCATTACCAAAGAAAGCTAAAACGATTAAACTTGGTAGATGGGTTGACCTTGTGACACAGAATAGAAAACTAGTAAAATTTTGGACAATGGGCGTGTCACCGCCCACTTTTAAAAGAAGGTAATTTAAAATTTTGCAAGCTGTAATTTGGCAGTCGTTGAAGATATCATGATGAAATTTGGCAGGAACGTTACTCCTATTAATACATGTACGCTTAATAAAAATTAGCAAAAGCGGAGAAGGACCACGCCCACTTTAAAAAAAAATTTTTTTAAAGTAAAATTTTAACAATAAATGTAATATCTCTACAGTATATAAGTAAATTATGTCAACAATCAACTCCAGTAATGATATGGTGCAACAAAATACAAAAATAAAAGAAAATTTCAAAATGGGCGTGGCTCCGCCGTTTTTCATTTAATTTGTCTAGGATACTTTTAATGCCATAAGTCGAACAAAAATTCACCAATCCTTTTGAAATTTGGTAGGGGTATATATATTATGACGTTACCTGTTTTCCGTGAAAATGGGCGAAATCGGTTGAAGCCACGCCCAGTTTTTATACACAGTCGTCCGTCTGTCCTTCCGCATGGCCGTTAACACGATAACTTGAGTAAATTTTGAGGTATCTTGATGAAATTTGGTACGTAGGTTCATGGGCACTCATCTCAGATCGCTATTTAAAATTAACGAAATCGGACCGTAACCACGCCCACTTTTTCGATATCGAAAATTACGAAAAATGAAAAAAATGCCATAGTTCTATACCAAATACGAAAAGAGGGATGAAACATGGTAATTGGATTGGTTTATTGACGCGAAATATAACTTTAGAAAAAACTTTCTAAAATGGTTGTGACACCTACCATATTTAGTAGAAGAAAATGAAAAAGTTTTGCTGGGCGAAATAAAGAACCCTTGAAATCTTGGCAGGTATTACATATATAAATAAATTAGCGGTATCCAACAGATGATGTTCTGGGTCACTCTGGTCCACATTTTGGTCGATATCTGGAAAACGCCTTCACATATACAACTACCACCACTCCCTTTTAAAGCTCTCATTAATACCTTTAATTTGATACCAATATCATACAAACACATTCTAGAGTCACCCCTGGTCCACCTTTATGGCGATATCTCGAAAAGGCGACCACCTATAAAACGAGGGCCCACTCCTTTTTAAAATACTCATTAACACCTTTCATTTGATACCCATATCGTACAAACAAAGTCTAGAGTCACCCCTGATCCACCTTTATGGCGATATCTCGAGACGGCGTCCACCTATAGAACTATGGTCCACTCCCTCATAAAATACTCTTTAATGCCTTTCATTTGATACACATGTCATACAAACACATTCCAGGGTTTCCCTCGGTTCATTTTCCTAAATGGTTATTTTCCCTTATGTTGTCACCATAGCTCTCAACTGAGTATGTAATGTTTGGGTACACCCGAACTTAACCTTCCTTACTTGTTTGATTTATGATTAATAATATTTGTAAAATTTATTTTATCACAAGTGGGCAGTGCCACGCCCGTTTAAAAATTTTTTTTTCAAATTTTTATCAAGAGTCTCAATATCAGTCCACAACATTCTAGGTGTATTATTTATTAAATAATCAGGTTTTTGTGTTTTCCAAAATGTTATATATATAAAAAGAGCGCCTGGTTATCATCCGATTTCGCTCATTTTCAATACCAATCTATTCTGGGTCCAGGTAAGCTTGTGTACCAAATTGGTAAAGATATCTCAATATTTACTCAAGTTATCGTGTTAACTGACAGACAGACAGACGGACGGACGGACATGTTTCAACCAAATTTTTTTTCGATACTGATGATTTTGATATATGGAAGTCTATGTCTATCTCGATTCCTTTATACCTGTACAACCAACAGTTATCCAATCAAAGTTAATATACTCTGTTCGCAAAAGCACGCTGAGTATAATAATACCAAACTCATTCTAACCTTATCCTGAAAAATACACCAAACCGATCCCGATTGCAGACTTTTTCGAAAATTTCGCAAGAAAATATTACGAAAGCAATCCAAACCACTCCCGAAAATGTGATCGAAATTGCTCTTAAACTGTCCTATAAAGATACGCAAAACATATTCAAGATCATCCCTATAAATATACCGAATTTATTAGAAATTAAAAATAATCCAAAAACTATCCCGAACTTACCTGGAAAAAATCTTAAATCGATCTCTAATACACTCCGAACTCATTTAAAAAAAGCTTTGTAGGTTACCATTTCGAAATAACATCGAATAGTCGTAGATGTGTTACCGACCACAGCCGGTCAACTGTCTGAAAAAATATCGTTTTAGTTGAGAAAGCTGTAATTCTCAAGTTGAGTGGCTATTGGTATACAACGCATGCGATTTCTCAACTTAGTTCTCAACTTGTGCTAAAAAGTGTCTCAAGCTCAGATGTTTAATGGGTTTAATTAATTCCTGATAGCAGCATCTAGATGATCTGCCATTTGGATAATTTCGTGAATTTTTTTGTAAGAAATGAACCAAATGGCAACGCCTAACCCTTCTGCTTCCGAATAAACAGCTTATAAGCTTAAAACATTGCCCTCTTTAATCGCTCTCAGTGTGTGAAGCTCTGTGCTGATGCGGCTGAGAAGTTGCTTTCCAATGCCTTACAAAGGCAAACGCTCGCCAACTTTTCTTCGGGGTCTCATGTGAAAATACTTAAAAAAAAATGTTTATAATTACAGTTGAATGGCTTTTCAAAAAGCCTGCGCAATGTTTATGAGCTTAGGTTATTGCACCATAATATTTTTTCCAATTTTTGCAAGTCTTTAGTGGTGGCTATGAACTCATTAGTTACGTACACTTGATTTCCTTACATCTACTTAAATACACGCACATACAAACTTAAAACTTTTTTGTATGTAAGTAAATGTTTCCATGAGAACTCATTCATGAATTCATTTATCAAACGATCTACTGTTTGATGATGGCAACCAACCAACCAAGTTCATTCATAACTCAACCACTTAAGCGTGCTTGATGTTCACTTCACTTTGCAACGTTTTGCCTTCCTTATGCTTTAACTTTGACTTGCTATAAAATTTTATAATGAAAATGAAAATTCCCATCAATTCTTAGGAAATTACATATTTTAAGGGTTTCGCATATGAATTACTTTATTTTGTTTATATGTATATATTTTTTGTAGTATCTTCATGCACTCAACTGCTCTTCATGTCAGAAAAAAAAATTAACTTCATTGTTTTGGTATATGCGGGGAATGAGTGAGAGCAACCCTCCACGCGTTTAGCATTTGATTCTTGGGTGGGTATGAGTAAAATTTTGTTTTTCTTTATACTGCTGGGATGTTTTTAGGCCAGCTGTTATTAGTATTGTTTTAAGTAACATTTCCAATTAAATAAAAGTTCAACAACGCATGTGTGAATTGGTGGGACGTCCGCTTCTTTGACTTTATTTAAAATGTATTTTTTTTTCAACTTTTCCGCGGCTTGAGAGTTTTTTCTTCTCATCGAAAGCCGTGGGAGTCTTTCACTTGTCTGGGAATATCTAGGCTTTGGGAAATTCTAATATTTTACATACCCACTCATGTATGAGAGAAATAGTATATGTAAGTGTTCTTGTTGTAAGAAACAAATAAATAAAATGCTTTGGAATATGTTCTTTTGATATTTGAACTAAGTGATTTTCTTGTCATGCCACAAAGTCCATTCATTTTAATACATACAAACAATAATTTATTAGATGAATTTGGCTGATGCACTTCAAAAATTCAATAAAACTCTTGTTCTTTTCATATTCGATAATTTAGAAAAAAACTTCTATGAATTATGCAACCGCATTATGCAAAGCAATCTCAAAAAGTTTTTGAAAAATTTGCGGCCTATAACTTTTACTTTGTTAGACTAAAAATTGATTGGGCTGTGAAACTACACATACTCAAAAAAATTCAGAAAACTCTAAATAACAAGTTTGGAATTTTCGTTAAATTTTTCGTTTCATATAAACAAAAAGTTCAAAAATAAATATAATTGGAGCCGGTTACTTTCTAACTGTTGGCATATTTGGAATCCGGTACCCGGTATTTTCCGTTTTTGGAAAGATTTTAGAATTTATACCTTTTTGGAACCGGTCACTCTTAAGGCTTGGTTTCCTCCAAAAGCGCTGGCGCTATATTACGACCGCTAAAGTGCCTCCAGTATACTCATCGTTTTCAGGGGCACCGCTTTGTTGTAAACCTCAAACACGTACGGCAGAAAATTCGAAAATTTTATTTTTCATTTTTGCATGATTTTTTTATTTATAAGTGCACAATCAAGAAAAAACGTTATTCAAAAGAATTAAAAGTCAAATATGTACATATGTTATTTTATAAATAAATAACAAATATTTGACAAACTTTTCACTGCTTTGAGTATAGCGGTGGGAAAAACGTTGATGAACGAGTTTTACCGTCATGCCGGCCGTAATATTTATTGCCCTGCCGCTATATCACGTTACAGTGAACTTTGACGTCTTCTTAGTTTCCACATAATTAGTTTCACATTCAATTCATTCATCATTTAATTTTTGAAGCCTGTGCCTATTTATATGTAAAACCATTTACTTATTTAAAACAATGCACCTTTTTTGCAACCGTTCGTATGTTGAAATGGCTACCTGTTTCCAACTCGTCACGATTTTGGACCCAGTAACGTGGTTGAAAATGGTTCCACTACCGGTTTTTTTTATTGAAGTGTTTGCTCTTTGCTTTTTTTGCAACCGCTTGCATTTATTGGTTTTTAAGCACTGGACCCGTATCATGTTATACGATCCGTAATCGAATTAAATTTTTCAAACCGCAATAGCACTAAAATGGTGATTGGGATTGAGGTTATACGTGAAATATAGGCTGCAAGTACTTATTAGAATCATAATGTATTACCATTTTTATGAAAAGCTAGACAGATTCATATTTTCACATCATTTGAGTGAAATTGGGTTTTCATCTGTGATCGTATAACACGATACGGGCCCTGGTTATTTTTTGAGAGGAAATTTTGAACACTTACTCATACCGCTCAGATTTTTTTATAACCGGTTGGCTTTTGGAACGACTCACTTTTATTGAAACCTTTTTCTTTTATGAAACTGCTATCGTTTCTTGAAACTTAATCTTTGTTTTGATAACCTTTTTTTTTGGATCAGTAACTTTTTTTTAATGGCCTTTAAAGTTGTTTGTCCAGAAATCACAAACAGAAACACATAGCCGCTTTTAAACATACTTTATTAAACACTAAATCCATGTTTACACATGCACTTATCTACAATAAATCCACAATTGTCCCATACTCCAAAGCAAAACTTTTTGCCGTCGAATCCAGCGATCGGCCAAACTTTTTTCCGAGTTTTTTTTACGTTTGTCTTTTATTTCACGCTTTTATCTTATAATGACACTCTAATACATCTCTAGGTTCAAGACAAGTATCTAAGCTCACAAATATCTAGAATTGGTTCATAATAACCGATTATCGGAAGAAAATATTTATATTTGAAATTTAGTTGTTCAATTACCGATCTTAAGCTAAGAACGCAAATGAAGATAATCTCGTTTTATGTAAACCTGGTTTTAAACTTGATGCTCGTTTGTGACTGTATTTCATTTCAAAACTCATAGAAAAGTAGCTAGCTAGAAAAATTATTTTGACTGTGATTTATTTATATAAATCAAATGATTCGTGAGATATTGCTAACAATTCAAGAAGTTAAAGAAGTTAAATTGTATCATGCTTTATTTAATTTTTCGAATTACTCCGTTTTATCAGCACTCAAACAGCCTTGAATTCCATGGACAAGTGAAAAAAAATCAGCAGCAAATTGTTTGAAGTTTCTTGGAATCTACCAAACTGCCATTGATTTCGTAGTGTACAAGCATGGTATAAGGTTTTAATTTTACCGGTCTTAATTTCGAAGCATATTTGCCGGCGCTGGGATTTTTCCATGTATACCTGTGATAATACATCTAATAATCGAAGTTTTTTGATCTTAGTACATATAAATATAAACCAGAAAAACCTTTTTTCCGAAATAAAAACACATTTTATCTTTTTGTATCAGAAATGAACATAGTTTGGAGTGGTGCACTAAATTTTAGTGCACTACACTTTCATTAGCATTACACTATATTGGGAAAATTTAGTGCGTTTTATTTCTTTGTCACTATAGTGCTAGTGCTGCCCTTCTCCGCTACGACTAAAAATTGATTGCATTAATTTTATTTTTTCACCAACACTCAGCTGACTGGAAAACAAAAACATATCATTATTGGACATTTTCTATGCCTCCACTCAAATGAGTGCAGACAAATTTTTGTGCACTAAGCTGAAGTTGAAAATATTTTCCCTACCAACTATTAAATTATTGTGAAACAGCTTCAGCTTCACTAACACTATATCTGAGAGAGGTGGTGATACTTTTTCCATTACCACTGAACTGTGAGTAAAAGCTGGTGCATTAATGCCTTACCCGCAACTCTGATATCGAGCTAGGAATTATAAACTTCTAAAAAAAATTGTTTGAGGCACTCTAATGTAGGTGGAGTGAATTTATAGATGCTCCACTTGAGTGAATATTAAAAATTGTTTGTGGTGCAAGCATAGCGTTCCAAAAGAAAATCATTTACCTCATTTCAATATGGCATCGCTACTAAATCACAGCACACACAACCAGATTAAAAGTTAACGAACCAAAAGCCACTTTTTTTATTGTTTATGACATCCGCTCAAATCCCACTTTTACCCGTCACACGTTTGTTATTAGCTTTTAAATGCCACCATGTACATCGTTTTGTAAATATATAGACCGCCCACCGTTTATCAAGCACTCGATCGACAAAAACCTACATACATAGATTTACATATGTGTATGGAAGAGTATATTTTAGGCCGAGTCGATTTGTGGGGAGGCAAAAAATCGCCCATTGCTCTGTGAAAATCATATTCCAGGGATCAAAATAAGAAACTTTGCCGAAGGAACCATACCTCTAAAACGAATTCTGGTGTCCCCCCCTTTGGGTCGAACTTTTGGGTAGGGGCAAATTTTGAAAAATTCCACTTTGAAATGCCTATGTTTTTTCTTTTTGGGAGTTTATTTTTCTCTTTAGAAATTTATTTAGTCAGAACATATTTAAATGAAAAAATGAATTAACTTTGTAATAGAAAAGAAATTAAAAAAATTATTAGAAATTAGCATTTTTACAACCCTTTTAAAACCAAAACATCACTGTGATGCATTTGCAGATCGTAAAATTGCTTGTGTTGTTTTTTTAAGCCACAACAAGACACAGCAGTAGAATTGAAATTGCCCCTACCCAAAAGTTCGACCCAAAGGGGGGGACACCAGAATTCGTTTTAGAGGTATGGTTCCTTCGGCAAAGTTTCTTATTTTGATCCCTAGAATACGATATTCACGATTCGCGATTTTTAAATCGACCCGCCCTAATATATTTACATGAAGGTAGTCCGTAATACGTCAATTAATTTATTAAACGGTTAATTTAAACGTATCCAATTTCGATCAAAATGTGTGCATATGTTATATGTATCTTTGATATAATCGTTTGAAGGACCACCCTAAGCGACATACATACATATACTATGTCAATATGTATGTGTATTAGGGTGGGTCGATTTGTATGGACGAAAGTTAACCGATATCGCGCCAGCGATTTTTCGATAGGATTTGGGCTAAGGAAACAAGTTCCACTACGCATACCCAAAAAAATTATTTTCGAGCATGCAAAATTTAATTTTTTTTTCATTTTTTCGGCTTTGATTTTTAAGGTTTTTTTCATGACCTACTAAAAAATGTTCATATGTATACCCTGTCCGACCCAAAAATGTGCGCTAAAAACGTTGGCGTTACAATCAAATGAAATTTTTTTAGTAAGTCATAAAAAACCTTAAAATCAGAGTCGAAAAAAGACGAAAAAATGAAATTTCGCAGGCTCGAAAATTATTTTTTTGGGTATGCGTAGTGGAACTTTTTTCCTTAGCTCGAATCCTATCGAAAAATCGATGGCGCGATATCGGTTAATAAATCGACCCAGTCTAATGTTTATAGCTCGATTATGCATCATATTTAAAAAATTATTTTTGGCATCATTTCCCGTACTTAAAACACTTTATTTTATGTAAAATGATTCATGCCACACACAAGGTTATTTTGATATACATATACATATAATATGTATATTCATACAAACACCTTCAATAAAACTTAAAAATATTAAGAACTTACACTAGTGTATTATAGACGAGCGCATGCTACGCACCCGGCCAAGGTATGTGATGAGTAAACATGAAAAAAAAGCTTCACCGTTTGGGTAGGTGTCGTCGATCGCTGCTGATCAATTGTTTTTGAAGTTATACTTCTTTAGGCGCTTTATGAAAAATTTATGAAAGTGAAATTTAAAGAAAAGGTGACACAAAAGCACACGTTGAAAATGCAGTACGTGTGTATGTTCGCTGTGAATTGTATGGGCAAACTTGCTGTGAGTGGGATGTATGTATAGTTTCTCAACAAAATAAATACACACTTGGTTTATGCTGAAAAAAACTCAAATGCAGTGGCTCACAGCTTAATTGATAATTTTCATTTAAAACATCGCAAATTCCCTAAAAGAAACCACATTCAAAAAATGTCAAAGGTTATTCAAAGGTAAGGAGAATTAATCAAAATTTAAAAAATGACCATCAAAATTTCAAATTTTTTTTTCAAAATTTCTAGAAAAATTTTGAGTATGCATTTTTGTAGCCCAATAAATTTTAGTATAATAAAGTGAAAGTTAGAAAATTTATGCTGAATTTTCAGAATTTTTTTCGTCGAGGGTGTTGAGCAATTACTTCCATACATCGCATGAACAAAAATGCATTTTGTATGTGGGAAATTGCTCAACACCCTTGACGAAAAAAATTCTGAAAATTCAGGAAAAATTTTGAGCTATTTTTAACTTGCACATTATTATACTAAAATTTATTGGGCTACAAAAGTGCATACTCAAAATTTTCTAGAAATTCTGAAAAAAATTTGAAAATTTTGATGGTCATTTTTGAAATTTTGATTAATTCTCCTTATCTTTGAATAACTTTTGACATTTTTTTTGAATGTGGTTTCTTTTAGGGAATTTGCGGTATTTTAAATGAAAATTATCAATTAAGCTGTGAGCCACTGCATTTGAGTTTTTTCAGCATAAACCAAGTGTGTATTTATTTTGTTGAGTAACTGTGTATGGACATACATACAGTATTCAAAAAAAGCTACCAACAACATAGAAACATCGCCTATTTTTTGGTAGGTTGTATGTATGTATGTATGCATGGAAACTACTGGGCCGATTGTGATAAAATTTTGATTGGGAGTTCAACTCATTCCAAATAATCTTATTTATGGTGCGATTCGCTCCAAATGCGTTACAGGGGTACCTCTTTGACAAAGATAATATTTGAGATTTCATTCCGGGAAGTGGGCCAGGGGCCGACCTATTTTACAAAAAACAGTTTATGATGCGATTTGCTTGAAATTTAGTATAGAGATACTTCCTTTCTTTCGGAAAATGGACCAGGGGCGGAATATTTTAACAATTTATTTATTTATTGTAAGAACCCCGAGAATTCTCCTGCGAAGTTTATTTCCGCGAAGTGGACCAGGGACCAAACTATCGATCATATTCTATTCATGGTTCGGTTTGCCTGCAATTAGGTGTATAGGTAGCCAGCCCTTTTTATCATAAGCCATTAACTGAAGTTCCGATTCAGTTATTACTAGAAGTTGCTATGGCAGTGGGCAATAATATTTGATTAATTCGCGAATTTATGCTACATTTAATGTAAGAAAATAAATATTTATTTAATTTTTAAAATGCACACTGAATTTTATGACTTTTTTGACTATATCTATTTAGTCCTTTTATTAATTTATTGTAATTTATTGTATATGCATGCAACTCAAAACTATTTTTTAATGCCAAAGAAGTATAACTTCCCACGAGCGTACATATTTCTTTCAATGTTTTATTCAATGTTAAAATAAATTTTGGTTGTTTTTCTTGCTATGATCAATATTATTTTACGATCATTTTAAAGCCACTGTGATTATGAAGATGAATACTAAATTAAACAAGGCATTTATAAGAGTTGTAATTAAATGGAGCTAATTTACATCTCTTCTAAATGCCTTGTTTAATTTTAGTATTCCTCTTATACAACAACAACAAGTGGAGATATAATTTTGATAATGCAGACTTAAAATATTACTTAAATAAACAAGAATTGTATCATTAATTTGTAAATGAATGGGTAAATTATACAGATGGTTGTTTGTACATTAACATTTCGGTATTTTATTTCTTAAACATTTTTTACAAACATGTTTCGTTAAAATCTTCCATTATGATCCATGTTAAAGAATCAAATTACATCATTATAATATGTATTGTTCATGGGGACTAATAATTATGTATAGCCGCATGCGCTTTACGATTTTCATAGCGGATTTTGGTTAGGCAATAAAAGTTACCCATATTGAAAATTATCGTGTTCAAGCCGAATAAATAGATTATTTGATAGGAGAGCACAAACGAGAATTTCGATGCTGGAGAAATCGATAGCTCCGCTTCTCGCGAGTTTCTTGAATCTCGAAATACTCATTAACCTCGCGTGCTTATGATTTCTTCTCGAAACTCTCGCTTGTGTTCTAGAATAAACCATAAGCTCTTCATAATACTGCAAATGCGGCGATTCAATTGAATGTCGAGAAGCTCGCGAAATTTACGAGTATTTCGAGATTCGAGAAACTCATTACAAGCCGATACTCACGAGAAATTCTAGAAATCGTAAGCTTTATTTTCTCGAAAGGGCTGTACATTTTTATTTTAGATATCGTAGTGCTAGCTAGAGATATTTTATGATAAATATTCCGATTTTCAGAAGGTTACCCTAAATGATGATCTATATATTAATACACAAACAAGATTTGCATACAGTCAATTGACAGGCTTTTTCGCATAGTTAGCATACGTAAAATCATATAAAAGTTATATGAATCGATTCGTATGGATCAGCCGCAGTGCATAGGTCTATTTTTGTTAACAAATATTACTCTATTTGTTTATAATTAATAGACAAAATTTTTTGTAAATTCGAACAATCTCTGCAATATAGCAATCTATAGGACCAATTATGTTAGTGCTCTAAGACACAAACCTATATATTATGTTGAATTCGAAATTCGAAAAGCTGCGTGTTGCTCAAATGTTTCACCTACATATATACATATTATTATTATTACGCGCCAGACGGTGAAAGAATAAAACATGGTTTCCCATTGTTGCCACTTACCTATATTGGTCTGTACCAAAATCCTAAAATAATTGTTCCAAAAAAACTTTAAAGAGAATAAATTCTTAACCGGCCCATTTTTTTGGACAAATTTTAATTACACGTAAATGCATAGGTCTTTATTTAACAGATTCTTTGGTTTTTATTTTAGTTGCTTTAAAAAAAACATGAAATCACAAAAATAATGAGTTAACTTTTGTTGAAACTAACTAAATTTATTTATAACAATTAATGTCAAATTTTCCCGAAAATGTTTTTGCATTTGCAGATTTAATTCTCATTTTAGATAAAGTACATCTTATATTAAAAAAAAATTAAATAAATTTGCTACAAAAATATAACATTAAATTTTTTATATTGTCTTTTATGCTAATTTCTTTTATTTCTTTTTTTATTATATATTCTTTTATTTCAACTTAGTTTATTATTATTTAAATGCAACTTGACTGAATCGGAAAATTTCACGTTGTATATTAAACGAAAAAAAAACGTCTCAAAAATGTTTTTGATTTTAGGTCAAAACGGCAACCGGCATCATAGCGGCCGTATTGCATAGGCAGCATATTACCCACTATATTTATTATTAGGCTAACTTTGATGGATTATATGCTCATTAATCGGATGCTTAGATACCATAACCCTAAATTGTTCATGTCGCTTAAAATTATGAAATTAATTTTATTTGAGTAAATATGTTTGCGTGAATAATTTCAATGTTTTTGTTTGTTTTTCTTTTCTTTCTAATTTATTCTGCTTTGTTATATCTTAGTATTATATCGTTCACAGGCGATATTTTATGGTAGATATGGTCATATATATTCATGAAATGGAGTGTTTACAAATCTAATACAAATTAATTACGTACATAGATCTCAATGGGAATCCCAACATTAAATAGCCGAACAGTAGAATATTCATATTTCCACAATGATAACACTAAAAGCCGGAAAAAAGTCTAAGTGCACTTATTGCGTTTTTATATGGCACTGTTTATTCACTTCTCTTAATTTTTTCGTACTTTATTTTTTTTCTTTCATTTAAAATTTTTTTTAGTAAACTCTGGCTTCTCATTACATAATTTTTTTTATATTTTTATTTTATTTTTTATGAAGGTAGCCTCTATTCTATTCGAAATTTTTCATTTTGTGTCACACTTACATATGTATTTTTACAAAATTAAACTCGGTAAAGGGTCAATTGCATACCTAACGGGTGGCGTGAAATAGGCTAAATTCCTTTAGCACATTTCTTCGTTTTTAACTAAAAGTTCTCAATGCAAGTGAAAAATCTTTCTGTTCCTCCATTGCCATAACTCCCTGTCAAATAATTGCTGACAGGGAGAACGGCTGTCCTAAATGGCCAGAGAATGGAAGAAATGTTTGTTTTTTGGTCGCGGTTAATAAATTGGAGTGCCATGAATTGCGCAGTCATGTTTGAAATGAACTTCTCTTTTACATGAGTCTACAGAAAACAAGACTACAAATTAATATTATTTTTAAAATCTAGTTAATAGAGAAAATATAAGCATCTAGTTAAGGAAACATTTTAAAATATGTAAAAAATGCAATATACCAGTCGTCTACAAAAAGGTTTGAAAGACACTGTTTAGCAAATGTTTTAAGTAATCGAAGAGCGATTCAACAGGTATCCAGGCTGTTTACTATTGTGAACGTTTTTTTCAAACATTCGCCACTTTAAAAATTCACAATGATATCGGCACTCTGATGTTTGTGAGTGTACCTAGCCTGTAATAGCAATATAGGAGTATTACATATATGTAGTTAAATAATTGTTCGAATGTTTTAATAATTTAATGTTCCCAATTTATTTTGTTCACATTTTTGGTAGTCTACCAAGCATTAAATCATTTTTTAACAACGTATTCACGAATAATTTGTTGAGTGCTAACTAACATGCGCGCATACATCTTGCCTTGTTGCTCGTTAATTAACAACCAAACCACTAACAGTACAGTGGTTTTACTCTTATCAACATATCCACAGTTTCAGTTTTGATTACCACTATTTTAGATCCAAAAAAAGGGGCTAAAAATATGTACGAAGCAATGTTAATGGAATGCATTCAAGCACCCTTAAAACCGGCGCGATTTTTCTTCATTAGTTGTATGAAAATGCATACCAAAAATGTCGTTTCATTTGAATGAAACATTCGAAACGAGAAAATAAGACAATGATTAGTTTTTTTGAGATTACGTACATTTTTCTTTATATTCCTTATAAAGTACTCAACAAGTTTTAAGAATCTGATCACGATCAAATCAGGAGAGCATATTTATACTATGTACAAGCACACACCAAATTGGCAATTTATACCATTTGGGCAATTTATTACGTAATTTACCATATAATAAATTGCAATAATAAATTGCCAATTTAAAAAAAATTGTGTAGTAAATTGTTTCAAACTGCAAATGCAACCTTGTAAAGTGTGTTTATTGAGTAGATTTAACGTCAGTTACGCAGGGCTCAACTATATGGTTGGCTCATCTCATCAGCTGATTTGATTATTTTCATTTCACTGGAGTAGGAATTGTCAAAGAAGATGGCAAACTCAAAATAAAACCAAAACATTGAACACATTTTTTTACAACACACAAAAATTGCAAAGTTTTATGTTTTTATTCCATTCCATTCGCCTCATACCAACACGCACTTTTTGACAGTCTGAACAAAGGTATGTTGTTACTGTAGAGATGAGCCAACCAACTATCAAATTACTATTGTGTAAGCTAAATTGCGTTGTATGAACACCACTCAATTTAAATCGAAATTGCCTCAATTTATTTTTCTGTTTGAACATAGTATTACGCATAATTGGGTACCTGTTATTTTCAACCTTTTTTGCCCGAATCGCTCCATAAAATTTTACTAAAAAGCTAAAGCCAATTATCGAAAGTAATAACTAGTATTATTGGTTCTTTAAACCACACCCACAAATGCAATATATTATCCATATAAAATGTATAGGATTTCGCACTTAAAAAAAGGTAGAACACTTATGCTTAACGAAAGAGTCGGCGGTTGAAACATAGTCCAAAAATGTTGGGAGAGGTAAAACGCTTCTTTGTGAACTAAATGACTATCGTCTCAAGGATGATACTAAAAATTGTTTGTCAAATTGTGCAAACAACAGCTGCATATTATTTGTGGTTCTTATATTTCTCAAATAAAAAATGTATAGTTTTTATATTAGCATTATAAATTTTGGGATTTGAACATCGGGATTATGATATAAGAATGTATAGTTTTTTCCATCAGTTTGTTGGTAAATTCTTAATTTTTTATAAGCTACTCTCATCTATTAATTTCCATGGTGCAAATAAAACACGATTATTCCACCTTCAGCCCGACGTTTCGCCAAATTTCCTTGGCATTTTCAAGGGTATAACGAATCAAATGTGGTGGTTGAAATTATATTAGAACATTTTAAACTGAACTAAAGTACGCAAACTGTTGTTAGAAACGATGGTGTGGTTTGCCATAAGACAGCATTTAATAATCAGCTGTGAACTGATCATAAAAAAACTTCAATTTCCCATACATGTACCCTTGGCATACACACATACATATATAGGTACTCAAAGTTGACGATCATGCATTTGTTAACCGGTGTTCCGGTGTTCGATGTGATAACCAATGATCGAGCACGCGTTAACCCATACTTCAGATTTCTTTTCTTTCAAACCAATATCAAAGATGGCAAGCGCCATTTCTCTAACTC
Organism: Eurosta solidaginis; assembly: GCA_029619165.1. Classification (NCBI taxonomy): domain Eukaryota; kingdom Metazoa; phylum Arthropoda; class Insecta; order Diptera; family Tephritidae; genus Eurosta; species Eurosta solidaginis. The sequence continues at coordinate 26,170 of JARSSU010029028.1, read as the reverse complement.
TCTCTGCATACTCTCCATTTCCGTTGCCTTGTTTTGATCACATACTTCCGTCAAAACAAATTATGCGCACAAGTTGGCTGATCGGTTTGATCATCGATGTTGTTGTTGTGTATGTGTGTGAATCTGGGAACACCGGATATTCAATTGTTTTATTGCCGCTTGTTGTTGTCGGCGGTTTTGTCGTATTGTACTTTGCAATGTTGAATGTGTGTATTTGTGTGATATGGTAATATTTTCGCGATCACCTTTTACATTTTTTGTTTTGTTAGCCAAATTCGTTTTGACACGAGCATACTTTCGCTCTGAGCGTTTGTTTTTGATTTGATTTTATGGTTAGGCATTTGTTGGAATTCATGTAATTTGTAGGTAATATCATAATAATATTTAATATTGTAGTGGTTAGTAAGCTTGGCTCAGACTTTGCAATTGAATTTTTTTTATTCTCAAAATTTAAGAAAAAAATTCTATGAGTCGTGTAACTGAGAGTATGCAAAGAAGTCTCAAAATGGTTTTTGGAAAAATTCGAAAACTTAAAAAATTTTTTACCGAAATTGCAAATTTTTGTTTACGTTTTCCGAACGTTTTTGAGTATACTGTTTTGTAGCACAATCCTTTTTAGTGGAACAAAGTACAAGTTATAGGTCTCTTAAAATTCGCTTTGATTTTTGACAACTTTCCGAAGGGTCTTTTATATTTTCTTCCATATGAAGATCGCATGGATCTATTTTTTAAATGGAAGAAGCACCCTTTCGAAAAAAATCGCAAAAAATCAATAAATCAAAGCGAGTTTCAATTTGCTCCACAAAAATGATTGAACTACATAGCTGCATAATCAAATCAAATTCAAAAACGATAAAAAGTTCGAAATTATTGTAAAATTTTCTCGAATGTTTTCGAACCACGTTTTTGAGATTGTGTTTAATAAGCGAGACAGGCTCACATTGCTTTGTAGAATTTTTTGTTTGTTATTCATCAAGAAAATATACAAGGTGACGGCAAAGCGAATTCAGCACAACTTGCCGTCAGAGGAATGTCAAGTCACAAATTTGCATTGATTTTTTGCTGAACTAAGGCAAAACCACAACCTTGTACTGAATTCGCTTGTTTATTGATAATAGAGAAAAATTACAAAATTTTCACACGGCGAATTGTGAGGAATACTTTTGTTAAATTGTGGCGAATATTTTTAAGCTCGCTCAAAAGAACTTGAGATATTGATTTACATTGTTTCAGTTAGAAAATTAAAAAAAATTTAAATGACAAAATTTGTTAAAAATCGCAGCTGCACATTCATGAAATCTCGGATTCGCAAGGAAAATTTTATACCATCAAATAACTTTCTAATATTAGTATGATATCATGGTAGTGCAAAGATATACTTCAGTTACAAAAATTTAGTTACTAATAAATCCTTTTCTTTTTTTCTTTTATTGCAGTCCACACTCAACTTAATTTAACTGCCAATCATCATTCATCTGCTGTCATCATGCAAGTGGAATCGAGTTTCTTAAAATATGCTGGCCGCGTACCGCCACTTGACCTCTCGCAGGTAAGCGCCAACTGCCGCAACGAAAACGAACTGCAACATCTGTGGAGCAGCAAAGCCAATTCACCATCGTCAGTGTTAAAACGTACTGCTGCGCTCACACATCCCTACCTGCAATCACCAAATACGCCTGCGCATAGTCCCAGCAACCACAATATAAATAATAGTAACCACATTAATAGCAAACAACATTCAATACAATACTATCACAACACACCTCCGCACTACAACAGCTGGGTTCTGATGGTCTACCGCTGGATCCACGTGATTGGACACGTGCCGATGTTTGGAAATGGTTAATCAATATGGCGGTGTCCGAAGGCTTGGAGGTAACACCAGAATTGCCACAAAAATTCCCCATGAACGGCAAGGCGCTATGTTTGATGAGTCTGGATATGTATTTGTGTCGTGTACCGGTCGGTGGCAAAATGCTTTATCGTGATTTTCGAGTGCGATTAGCGCGTGCCATGGCGTTGCTTTCTTAGACCTTGGGCAATCAAATTGGTATTTTGTAAATAGTTAAATATTTTTTAGCGTTAATGCAGATTAAATTAGCTGCTATAATTAAGTTGATAAGACTTGAAAATGCGTGTTTGATGTATAAAAATATTTCGTGTAAACAAATTCGCTGTCCTACTAGTTCCATAAGCGCATTTAAAGTATATAATTCCTAATTGCAGTTTTAATTGTATTTATGAATTAATAGGCATTTAATAACTGTTTTGTATAAAACAATTTTTTTGTTATATAGCGTGTAAATAATTCAAATCCATTGAAGTAATAGTATTGAAAATTAGAGAATTTATAACTTAGCGATAAAACTTAAAATGAACACAAAATTAATCAAAAAAATTTAATAAAAAGTTGTTCCTCAAAAATTAAAAAAAAAGTTAAAAATAACTAAGGCCCAATTGCATAACGGCAGATTATTTTTTTAGCTCAGAGATAACTTAAAAAATTTGTCAAAAATGTATGACATTAACCTTTCACGTTAACTCTGAGTTGAAAATGTAACTTGCCGGTATGAAAGTGGGCCTAATAGTTTTATTCATGATTCAGTTCAAAGAAAACGTAAGTTTCAGTTTCAGGCCCTAACAAACTTTCATATCTATAGCTATATAAATAGCTGACCCAACCAGCCTTATGAAAATATATGTAATTGGTTAATGGTTCCATGCCATAAAGCCTTAGCCAATTTGTTTTTGGTATCTCGCTAGCCATATCGATTTTTGTTGGATTAGCGTACTTTTTAGTTTTTCGATACTTTTCTTCATTTAGGTACCAGCAACCAAAGCCAATAAAAAACAAAGTAAGGAAGGCTAAGTTCGGTTGTAACCGAACATTACATACTCAGCTGAGAGCTTTGGAGACAAAATAAGGGAAAATAACCTTGTAGGAAAATGAACCTAGGGTAAAACGGAATGTGTTTATATGACATGGGTATCAAATGGAAAGGTATTAAAGAGTATTTTAAAAGGGAGTGGGCCATAGTTCTATAGGTGGACGCCATTTCGGGATATCGCCATAAAGGTGGTCGAGGGGTGACTCTAGAATTTGTTTGTACGATATGGGTATGAAATGAAAGGTGTTAATGAGTATTTTAAAAGGGAGTGGCCATTAGTTGTATATGTGAGGGTGTTTTCGGAATATCGACAAAATGTGGACCAGGGTGACCCAGAAAATCATCCGTCTGGTACCGATAATTTATTTATGTATGTAATACTACGGACAGTATTCCTGCCAAGATTCCAAGGGCTTTTGATTTCGCCCTACAGAACTTTTTCATTTCCTTCTACTTAATATTGTTACGAATATTAGCAGCACTAAGGGGTACTGCCATCTCTAAGCCAATGATAAGCAGTGACGTAATGCACATCAATAATTCAATCATTATGTCTACACATATGTACGTGCACGCAGCGGAGAAGAGATACCCAAACACATGCAGATATCTTATGTGAGATGCTCCTAAAGGTATGCAATTATAATTGTGGAAGTGTCGCTCACACATACAAGCGCATGGGGTATGAGAGAAGCTATAAAAGTTATACATCTGTAGGTGTAGCTGAACTAACTAGTAAGTTCTGGAATTAGAAGAGCTTAGAAATATGGAACGAGGAAATCAGACAGTATAAAAAGACGACAACAGCAGAGGCGAGAAATCAGTTTCATTTAAGCTATGAAGCAGTTTGGTTTAATTAAGCAAGCTATAAGTGTTATTGTGAAGTACTTTAATAAAGGCCATTTTTCCATTATTCAATATTGGAGTTATTTATTCAACAGTTTAGTGATTCGAACTTAGCAGAAGGTTGCAGTAAATTCGTTACAATATGGTAGGTGTCACACCCACCATATTACAAAGTTTTTCTAAAGTTATATTTTGCGCCAATAAACTAATCCGTTATTATTTATTTTAAACTCATCCAGTTACGATGTTTCATCCCTTTTTTCTTTTTGGCATAGAATTATGGCATTTTTTCATTTTTCGTAATTTTCGATATCGAAAAATTGGGCGTGGTCATAGTCGGATTTCGGCCATTTTTTATACCAAGATAAAATGAGTTCAGATAAGTATGTGAACTAAGTTTAGTAAATATATATCGATTTTTGCTCAAGTTGTCGTGTTAAGGGCCGAGCGGAAGGACAGACGGTTGACTGTGTATAAAACCTGGGCGTGGCTTCAACCGATTTCGTCCATTTTCACAGAAAACAGTTATCGTCACAGAATCTATGGCCCCTACCAAATTCCACTAGGATTGGTAAATTTTTGTTCGACTTATGGCATTAAAAGTATTCTATACAAATTAAATGAAAAAGAGCAGGCCACGCCCATTTTGAAACTTTCTTTTATTTTTGTATTTTGTTGCACCATATCATTACTGGAGTTGAATGTTGACATAATTTACTTATATACTGTAAAGATATTAAATTTTTTGTTATAACTTGAATTAAAAATTTTTTTTTAAGTGGGCGTGTTCGTCATTCGATTTTGCTGATTTTTATTTAGCACACATATAGTAAAGCGTTAACGTTCCTGCCAAATTTCATTATGATATCTTCAACGACTGCCAAATTACAGCTTGCAAAACTTTTAAATTACCTTCTTTTAAAAGTGGGCGTGCCAAGCCCACTGTCCAAAATCTTACTAATTTTCTATTCTGCGTCATAAGGTCAACCCACCTACCAAGTTTCATCGCTTTATCCGTCTTTGGTAATGAATTATCGCACTTTTCCGTTTTTCGAAATTTTCGATATCGAAAAAGTGGGCATGGTTGCAGTCCGATTTCGTTCATTTTAAATACCGATCTGGATGAGCACCCAGGAGTCTACATACTAAATTTCATCAAGATACCTAAAAATTTACTCAAGTTATCGTGTTATAGATTCTATGACGGTAACTGTTTTCTGTGAAAATGGGCGAAATCGGTTGAAGCCACGCCCAGTTTTTTATACACAGTCCACCGTCTGTCCTCGTCCATATATATTTACTAAACTTAGTCCACGTGCTTATCTGAATTCACTTTATCTTGGTATAAAAAATGGCCGAAATCCGACTATAACCACGCCCACTTTTTCGATATCGAAAATTACGAAAAATGAAAAAAATGCCATAATTCTATACCAAATACGAAAAAAGGGATGAAACATGGTAATTTTATTGGTTTATTGACGCAAAATATAACTTTAGAAAAAACCTTGTAAAATGGGAGTGACACCTACCTTAAGTAGAAGAAAATGAAAAGTTCTACAGGGCGAAATCAACAGCCCTTGGAATCTTGGCAGGAATACTGTTCGTGGTATTGCACATATAAATAAATTAGCAGTACCCGACAGATGATTTTCTGGATCACCCTGTCCACCTTTATGGCGATATCTCGAAAACGCCTTCACATATACAACTAAGGCACACTCCCTTTTAAAATACTCATTAACACCTTTCATTTGATACCTATATCGTACAACCAAATTCTACAGTCCGCCCTGGTCCACCTTAATGGTGATATCTGTAAATGGCGTCCATCCATAGAACTATGGCCTACTCTCTCTTAAAATACTCTTTAATACCTTCCATTTGATACACATGTCATAGAACCACATTCCAGGGTTACCCTAGGTTCATTTTCCTACATGGTGATTTTCCCTTATTTTGTCTCCATAGCTCTCAACTGAGTATGTAATGTTCGGTTACACCCGAACTTAGCCTTCCTTACTTGTTAAACCACATTAAAATATCAAGTGGATAAGGCATGTTTGTTGACTTATTCAACAACCGACCTGAACGACCTTCATGAACTTCGCCGCCGATCAAACTACGTACACGATTGAATTAATTTTATCGCTTATATAGTTTTTGATAATGCTTGAGATAAGTTGAATTTGCGTGTTCACGTAAACTTTACACACACTACAAGAGTTTGCTCGACGATCAAACTTAAAACGACCTATTTAATAAACTTGCTCCGTCCAAACCGGATGTTTGCTGCGAACTATCCTTCTTGCTGCTTAATAGTTGGAGTCTGAATCTTGCAGACGAAGGACACGAACACAGAACAAGTTTAATGGCTTCGATAGTTGAGCCCTTTTTTATCAGCTCTTTCACTAATTGTAACTTTCTTCCTGTTCCACAGCTTTTAGTGCTTTTTTACATTTTACACACTTTAATATAATGTGTAGAAGCCTTGCAGCTAATCGGTTTTGTTCCGAACTGGCGCAGAACTATATCTTTAAGATATGGTAATACTTAGTTCTAATTCTTTTCCCTCGCAGTGCTTTCAACTAACACTTTTAACATTGTGATATCCTACGAAATTGCAGTCGGCCCCTTTTACAAGCATTTTGAACGCATTCCATACTGGTTCAGTCATAGGTGGTTCTGGAATAGTCGTAGCCGTTGACTAATTAGCTTAAATTCATATAGCTCAGCGCTTTTGGTACAAGTATGGCTACCAACTCCCAGTCTGCAGCAGTTAAGCAACCAGTTCGGAAGTAGTCATTAAATCGGTAGTGCAAAGTTGGGGATTTTCGTGATTCCATTTCCGCTGCAGGTAAGTGAAGAGGCTGGAACTCATGCAGTTCATTTCCAATAATTTTATCATGAATAATATTTAAGTATACGGTTTTCGGCTGACAAAGGGTGAGAACCGCAGTTTCTATAAGGAAAGCCTGCACCCCGAATATTGTGTGAGCAGATCACTTCACAAACCTTTTATTTAAGATCTTCATATCTGTTGGTGACTCACCAGATGCCTGTGGTGTCTCAAGATACCGGAAGCAGTCGTAACCTTAACTTCAACTACCGCTTCCAGTGCTAATGCACATACGGGGTTAGTTCAGTGATTGAATTTACGGATCCACTGGTTGTATCGGCTCTTTGGTTGTTTTACCCTTCAACCACTCACCATTTGCCGATTCATAGTGCACCAATTTTTCCGATCTATATCCATAAGTAACTTTGTTATCAATCAATCACTACCCGTCTCACCATTTACTGATTAACCAACTGCCTTGCACCATTCAGCATTAATCACCCGATCGTTCAACACCATCCGCCCTTTCACCGATTCTACCTGTAATTTTGAGTATTTGTCACGCTATTCAATGTTACCCATTTACCAACTATTTTTGGCAGCCACCAATTCAGCTATTCTACCGGCAGCTACGGCACCATCCACCGACTTTACAGTTATCCACAGCTATCCCTCCCATCATCTAGACTAATCACTATTCGGCGGCACCATGTGTGTCTTTATTAATGAAATCAGTAGAACCTCTAGTCGACTATAGATTTTCTGAGTTCCAGTGTTATTTAAATAGCAAAGTATTTGCAGTCCTTGTCACAGTGAATCGTTCCCCACGATGCTTAAAGCGACCAACCCTCCAATTTTCGATTTTGCTACTAGCGAGTGTGGGTCCCCTTTTCACTTACCTGTTAACTCCATGCTTCATGGAAAAAACCTCTTCCTTATACATATACAGCGTGACCTATGGGTGCCTTTTTTGCAAATTAAGCCACAGTGTATGACTGTTATTCCCCACCTTCTTCTTTTTATTTTTGCAGCGATCGGGAGACTCTCCGAAAGTTTTTGGTAGTTTTATCGTTATTGATAGTCACACCATCGCCGAATCGATTTTATGCGACCACGTTGAACCTTCTAGGTCATCCGACTGCCCCTTACGTAAGGAACTTGGTGTTGCGAAGCCTTGTCTGCTAAATGGACAAGATTCGCCATGGGTAGCTAACATTCAAAATTGGTTCGAAGTAGCTGAAATTCCGCTGGAAACCTCCTCAAAGGGTTGCGCTACACAAACTCTTGAATACCGAATCCGCTGTCCATATCAGTGTCGATGATCCTTCTTCTACTTGCGTTAGTCGTTGACATTCCTTACTCAATGACTGATCTCTCTCCATTTTTTCAGATAGCAAGAGTATCTGAATGTTAGTCCTAGCCTGGGTGCCATTCCCAGTATCCTTATTCCTCTTGGTTTAGTCGTTGACATTTCCCGCTCAAGGGAACTTGAGTAAAAGTCGCCAGCTTATATAAATCGTCAATGTATGTTGAAACTCCAGACTACTGCCATTGGGTTTCAGATAGCAATGCGACCGATTCTTCTTCATTCCATGTTCAAACGAGGGTTTAAACGGTTAATGCCAAAACCAACTAGCAACGAAATAACGAAAAAACTAAAAATAAATTCATAAACTCATTCCTCTTTGTTTGTTTACATTTAACGGTAATTTAATAAAAGAAAGTTCACTACATGAACGCTATTAATTTTTTGAATTTTTCAGTAATCTTCCAACTTAACTTTCTCCTTTCTTAATAAAATGCTTAGTATTTCATAAATAAATATTAAATGAGCAACATGTGAACTAACAAAAGATTCACAAGCGCCGCCGCCCAACTGATTTCTTGATATCTGTAAGGGTTCGCCCGCTGTGCTCTGTTAGAGATCGTAAATCAAATATTTTCATTTAACATATCTCACGTGCGCTGTTAAAAAAAAAGAGAAAGACGCATTGATTTATTATAAACAGTACATGGTACCTTGTACAAATTGGTGGAAGTACATGATATTTATAATTTTTTATTTCACACTCCATGATTCCTTATATACCCTAGAGTTTGCATTGATAACAAATCATCTGAGATTTTCATGTCTTGCTTTCAATTCATCAATTTCTTTTCTGCGTGTGAGTTTGCGGTTTGGATGTTCGTAGTTCATGTAAACATCATTCTTGTTGTTGTTGTTTTTTTGTTAACGCAAACCAGCATCTGCATAATTAACACTTCAGTTACAATTGCCTTTTCAAATGCTGAAAAACTGCTGGGCTGGCACAAAGAAAATGTGCATAATAAATAAACTAAACAGAATAAGGAAAGGTGTAATAAACTAAGGAAATATGCCTATTTATGGACGTACATATTTATGTTTAAAAGTGCAGCTTTTCACACCTTATAACATTAATGTTTGATATGTGCACAAGAGGGTATTCAGAGATCCACTGCTTGCGGCACACGATCACTCATTGCAGTCAAGAATGATGGACATGCAACGCCAAAAGAAGCACTTTTATCACAACAACCTACGATGCAATAAAATAAACAACGCATTGCCAACACATCAAAGTACCCCGCGTACACTCTCTTTACCCATCATACAGAGTCGTTCTATCAGACAAAATGCAGAACTCAACGTATCAATCAAAATCGTAACACCTAAAACGATAAAGACGCCAATGGCAATGCCTGTCACATTTTGATCGTGTAGCGCATGCCACAGTGGGCTTTAAACAGGTATCTACCTATTATTATACTCAGTTGAGCAGAGATCACAGAGTATATTAACTTTGATTGGATAACGGTTGGTTGTACAGGTATAAAGGAATCGAGATAGATATAGACTTCCAAATCATCAGTATCGAAAAAAAATTCGATTGAGCCATGTCCGTCCTTCTGTCCGTTAACACGATAACTTGAGTAAATTTTGAGGTATCTTGATGAAATTTGGTATGTAGATTCCTGGGAACTCATCTCAGATCACTATTTAAAATGCACGATATCGCACAATAACCACGCCCACTTTTTCAATATCGAAAATTTCGAAAAATCGAAAAAGTGCGATAAATCATTACCAACTACGGATTAAGCGATGAAACTTGGTAGGCGAGCTGAACTTATGACGCAGAATAGAAAACTAGTAAAATTTTGGACAAAGGACGTGGCACCGCCCACTTTTAACAGAAGGTAATTTAGAAGTTTTGCAAGCTGTAATTTGGCAGTCATTGAAGATATCATGATGAAATTTGGCAGGAACGTTACTCTGATTACTATATGTATGCTTAATGAAAATTAGCAAAATCGGAGAACGACCACGCCCACTTTTAAAAAAAAAGTTTTTTAAGTCAAATTTTAAAAGAAAAGTTAATATCTTTACAGTATATAAACATTATGTCAACATTTAACTCCAGTAATGACATGGTGCAACAAAATACAAAAATAAAAGAAAATTTCCAAATGGGCGTGGCTCCGCCCTTTTTCATTTAATTTGTCTAGAATACTTTTAATGCCATAAATCGAACAAAAATTTACCAATCCTTGTGAAATTTGGTAGAGGCTTAGATTCTAGGACGATAACCGTTTTCTGTGAAAAAGGACGAAATCGGTTGAAGCCACGCCCAGTTTTTATACACAGTCGACCGTCTTCCTTCCGCTCGGCCCTTAACACGGTAACTTGAGCAAAAATCGATATATCTTTACTAATCTCAGTTCACGTATTTATCTGAACTCACTTTGTATTGGTGTAAAAAATGGCCGAAACCCGACTATGACCACGCCCACTTTTTGGATATCGAATATTACGAAAAATGAAAAAAATGCCATAATTATATACCAAATACGAAAAAAGGGATGAAACGTGGTAATTGTATTGGTCTATTGACGCAAAATATAACTTTAGAAAAAACCTTCGTAAAACGGGTGTGACACCTACCATATTAAGTAGAAGAAAATGAAAAAGTTTTGCAGGGCGAAATTAAAAGCCCTTTGAATCTAGGAAGGAATACTGTTCGTGGTACTGCATATATAAATAAATTAGCGGTACCCGACATATGATGTTCTGGATCACCCTGGTCCACATTTTGGTCGATATCTCGAAAACGCCTTCACATATACAACTAAGGGTCACTCTCTTTTAAAACCCTCATTAATACCTTTAATTTGATACCCATATCGTACAAGCAAATTCTGGAGTCACCCCTGGTCCACCTTTATGGCGATATCTCGAAAAGGCGTGCACCTATAGAACTAAGGCCCACGCCCTTTTAAAATACTTATTAACACCTTTCATTTGATACCCATATCGTACAAACAAATTCTAGAGTCACCCCTGGTCCATCTTTATGGCGATATCTCGAAAAGGCGTCCACCTATAGAACTTAGGCCCACGCCCTTTTAAAATACTTATTAACACCTTTCATTTGATACCCATATCGAACAAACACATTCTAGAGTCACCCCTGTTCCATCTTTATGGCGATATCTCGAAAAGGCGTCCACCTATTGAACTTAGGCCCACGCCCTTTTAAAATACTTATTAACACCTTTCATTTGATACCCATATCGTACAGAAAAATTCTAGAGTCAGCACTGGTCCACCTTTATGGCGATATCTCTAAATGGCGTCCATCTATAGAACTATGGCCCACTCCGACTTAAAATACTCTTTAATACCTTCCATTTGATACACATGTCATACAAACACATTCCAGGGTTACCCTAGGTTCTTTTTACTACATGGTGATTTTCCCTTATTTTGTCTCCACAGCTCTCAACTGAGTATGTAATGTTAGTTTATACCCGAACTTAGCCTTCCTTACTTGTTTTTGTTTAAATGAATCGGCTACCCGCTTAGAAAGTAATCGGAAAAAATCTATACATAATCCAAACCATGTTTAATTAGGCCCTATGATAGATATCTCTGTCAGGGTCTAGAGAAACCAAAGTATGAAAGTGGATGTGTGCTTATTTACGGGAAATTTTCTACTTATTCCATGGGAACTCTAGCTAGTTTATTTTATGTGCTACAAGAATAGCAAATTCTGTTCTGGCTTAGTAGCAAACTCGTTGGGGTGACATAACATCAACGTACATAAGTTCAATTGACATTATGACTACTTCAAATGATCACAAGGTCAATTGACCTTATTACCTTTCTTAATTGGACTTTATGGCCATTTGTGAAATTTCCGCTTGACCGCTTTGGGAAAAAGATCATAACCGTATACAACAATTTAAGATCAGCACAAATACAAAAAACTTTCGTAGGATGCTTTAGATATTTAGTTGAATATGTTCTTCTTATTTTGAAGGAAACTTGGCCCAGCTTTTAATCCGATTTTGCGCTCAACGAAACACAACCTAGGAAAAGTAGAGCCGCAGGCGAAAGTTGGAATAAAAATAGCGCGATTTATTCTTATAGATAGCTTCTTCGGCGCCTGTTTTTATAAATTTTACTGTACTTATCTCCTTTCATGAGACTGAACCAAACAAAATAATACCGAAAATCATAAATCATAACTGTAATTGGTAAAATTGCAATACGTGGAGGTGATAAACAATATACTAACCTTATGAGCACTTGAGAAAAAAGTGGACTTTATGACTATTGACAACATTATGACATCGTAGCCATTTCAAACATCAAATGTCTTTGTGGGGATTTGAAGTGGTGATAAGGTCAATTGACGTTACGGCTGTTGACCTTATGCCACCTGTCAATGGAACCCATATGTTTGTTTTTAGATTATTCTGCATGCTCCCTGCTTTGTGAGGCTGGCATCTTGAACTAAGAGTTTTTTAATAAATACTACGTGGTTCGTTTTCTCAAAGTTAGCCGGGATAGCCCACGTTTTATTCGAAAATTTCGTAACACTAAATTTGAAAAAATGTCTTTTACCTTTAGTGTTAGCCATAGGTTAGCCCAGGATAGTCCACCCTTTTTTCGCTGCCCGCGTTTGGTAAAAAATTATCGCAAATAAAAAATATTCAAGTTGAAAAACACCCAAAAAAACGCAAAATGATAGCCCACCTCTCTTTCGTTAAATATTTCGGGGAGGCAGGTTCGCACAGCAATGCTGCCTGCATGGAAGAATAAATCTGTCGGTATAGAAAACTCAAGCTAGGCGTTGTAAGGGCCCTGTTCAATTTTTCGTATGTGCCTATCGTGAAGAGAGTTCGGTGTAGGCAGTCTACCTACATTAACCAATTCTCCAATGTTGATACCTTCGATCTCAATCTTGACACTCTCAATATGGAGCATATTTTGAATATCGGACGTACATAATACGAATGTAGGAAACACTCGATATCAGAGATTACTTTTTACTGGACAATAGCTTCGTTTTTCAATCGAAAACCAATCTTTATCCTCGAATATTTTCCAATGTAAGAGTGGAGAAAGCTATTCCTTTTCCAATCATTTTACAATTGTTTACGAACACTAATATTTATTGGGATATTCCAAAACAAGGATAAACTTCGATTACGGGATTGAAAACTTGTAAATTTGTTGCATTAGCAGAATATCGGTACATATTTTAGAACAACTAGGAGTAGCCCACTGTAGTGCATAAAGTACCGATTATATCGCCCATTCATCGCACTGCGAAAACGTGCTTAAGCATTGCAAAAAAAAATGTGGATAAAATTGAATTCAATTCGAAATGCCAATGTCCATTTGTAAAGTTGTTTATGGAAATGTTTGGTTTGCGTGTGTATGTGCACGAATTGAAATAATAAAAGGTAGACCACCTTGCTCATTTGGTGTCTGGGCAGGCAATTACTGCTGTTCGCATTTGCATTTCCTGTATTCTAGTGCCTAAGAACCTATGTATTATTCATGGTTCAACTATATGGTTGCCTCATCTGTACAGCGACAACATACCTTGGTTCTGATTGTCAAAATCTGCGCCTTGGTGTTAGGCGAATGGAATGGAGAGAAAATATAAAACTTTGCAATTCTTGTGTATTGTGGGAAAATAAAGTTGCTAAATTAGATGCATTTACTAAAAAAAAGAACTTAAAATGAATGTGTTGGTTACATTTTGCGTTTGCCATTTCCTTTTGACAATCCCTATAATTGTTTTTATCAATAGCAAAGGTTCTCAATGATTTTCGGATTTTTATCTACGAGTTAGGGGTTTTTTTCCATAAGTTATTGCATATATATGTATATGTATATTAGAAGACCTGGCAGACGTTGTCCTGCCCTAAATTTGGCCAATCTGCATACATTTTAATAAGCTTTTTCCGTCTGACCACATTTTGGCCTATATCCCGAGACCCTAGTGACCCAGGGGTATGAAAATTACCCTCTGCTAAAGCACTCATCCACAGCTTTCATTTGATATCAATATTCTATAAATACATTCGAGGGGTACCCGGGTCCACTTTTTGGCCTATAGCTCGAGACCCTAGTCACCCAGAGGTATGAACATTACCCTCTACTAAAGCACTCATTAACAGCATTCATTTGATATCCATATTCTATACATACATTCCAGGGGTACCCAGGTCCACGTTTTGGCCTATATCTCTACACCCGAGCCACCCAGGGGTATGAAAATTACCCTCTACCAAAGCACTCATCAACAGCTTTCATTTGATATCCATATTCTATAAACACACTCTAGGGGTACCCGGGTCCTAGTCACCCAGTCACCTATCCTATATTTCAAGTTAGATCAAACTACACACGGGGAACAAAACAAATTCAAAATCGGTTCAGTAGTTTAGGAGTACATTGGCCTCAATTGTATGACACGTGTTTTTTATATATTAAGATATTTAAAAATTGTCTATATGTACCCAAATGTTATCGAACACTGTCCAAAAGTTATGGATTTGTTATCAAAGAGTTATCGATATGTCATCGAAAATTTTTAGATTTATTATCGAAAAATATCGACTACTTATCGAGAGTTATAGAAATGTTATCAACAAGTAATAATTTTTTATCCAAGTGCTAACATTTTGTTATCAATGAGTTATTGTCTTATCGACGAGGTTCGACGAGTTATTGATTTGTTAATGTAGTCTTATAATATTGCTTTCGAAAACAATGTTTTATCAATGAGTTACTAATTTTTATCGACGATTTATCAGTTTGTTATCTATTTACTATCGAGAAAATATCGTTGCACTAGAAGACATAAGATATCTACTGTCCAAAGAATAAATCGGAAAAGCTGCACAAGAATAAAGGAATGGACTCGGCTGATTGTGTTGTTTGTTAATAGTTAAATCATGGCAGGAGTGCGGGTTCGAATCCCAATCCAAGAAGAAACTTTTTTGAAGAGATCTACAATGTATAATCGAAACGTTGTTTAAATTTTTCCCCAAATTATTAAATAAATTAAAATTTAAAGTAGAATTCCTTTAAATAAACGTTTAAATACATTAAAAGCAATAGGGGAACTCCCCGCTTGATAATACAAATAGGTGTTACCTAATGTTATCGGAAATTTACAGATTTGCTTTAACTGCGGTATCGAAAAGTTATCGATTTTACATCGAAATTCGCTGTTCAAAAGTTACCGATTTGTTGTCGGCGTGTTATTGATTTGTTTTCGAAAAATTATCGATTTCTAAAGATTTTTAAGAATCAATGAGATTAACACCGGTAAATTGTTATTCAAATATTATTTTTGGTTTTATTGGGAAAAACTGAAAAGAAGGAAACATTTACTGTTTCAGTTTTTCCCAATAAAACCAAAAATTATAATCAAATAACAATTATTATTTACCGGTGTTAAGCTCATTAATTCTTAAAAATCTTTAGTAAAATTGAACACACTATTAAACATAAAAACATTATCGATTTCTTATCAAAATGCTATCTATTTGAAATCCAAAAGCGATTTTTATCAGAGTGTTACTAATTTTTTATTAGGGTATTATCGATTTGTTATCGACAACTCATCGGTTTGTTGTGAAGCAGATACCTCAAAAACCTGTCTATAAAACCGATGAGACATCTTTAACCAGGCCCGATAACTCGGCGAGAGTAATTTGCTGTGGATAATAAAAGAATATACTTGCCGGAATCAGTAGTTACAGATAACAAGCCAACGAAGCTCTTATCAAAAAGCCCGAAATTAGTTGTTTCATATATAGCTGCCTCTGTTTTGGTTGACCTTCAACCCCTGGGCGAGCTCTAGTTAACTTAAGAACATCCGTTTTTTCGACTTACTGTACTTATCTGTATGTTTACAAACAATGTACACGGACTTCACGACTACTTGGTACGCACGACTTTTTTTATAAATTCACGATTATTGGGTAATGCATATTATATTTACATACATATCAACACTCAGTTGTATGCCCTTACACATGTACTATTTAAGTTCATCAATTTTATTTTTTTGCCGTGCCAGTTCAGGCGTCAGATGGTGGTGAATATCCCGGATGCTCCTACACTTTTGTATAAATAAATAAACATGCATACATACATATATACATATATAGCATATAAATTCACTCAAAGTAATCCGTATATACATTCATAGTAAGTAATTGTGTTAGGTATAAAATAAAATCTGTCTGAAGACTAGTAGCCAATATATGCACAAATTAAAGACGCACGCCAAAGATATTTAGCTAAGAGTAAAAGATGTAGTGGAGTGTTTTGATTCTATTATCGTAAATCATGTGCATAATTTGAAGTATCGTGAAAGTCTGGTCGGTGGTAGATTTACCAAGCTTGAAGTCTCACTGACTGAACGTCCTGGTATAAGTATAGTACAGAAGATGCAAAACTGATAATGATGAGCTTTTTGAAATACGTGAAAATCTCTCTTTAATAGTGATTGTTAGACCAGAGTAAGCACGCGTTAACGTTTTCATAATTAAATAAAGAGAGCATTTGTGATTTTTTTGCGCCAACGGATGCACGGACGGCTGATTTGTTCTCAAAAGCATCTCAACGAAGCTATTGTATGATTTGTTGCAATGAGTCTTTAAATGACATTAACGTATAATGTGTTGACATATTTTCAATCGAACAAAGAGCCTAACTTAACTTATTTATTCAATATTGATCCGCTGTGAACCCGACCCTACGCAGGAAATTGGGTTGCTTAACTATGAAGTGGAGAGCTGTGCTCGCAAGTTCGGTAGCACTTCAAAGGCTAATTGCAACATTACATGCCTTGATTACGAAACGCTTTAACATAATTTCAAAACAACTTCCAAACCTATCAATTATTTAGAGCAATATTTTGCCAAAACTTTTCAATGGTTGTTCCAAAATAAGTAATTCCAAATTTAATCTCGGCGAAAGCATCAATTCTGTATCATCATCATCATTAACTGGCGCTTAACCGCTTAAGCGACTATGACCGTTTCGTAACAAGTCATGCCAGCTACCCCAGTTTCGCAATAACTGACGCCAATTAGGAGCACCAAGGTAGGCCAAGTCGCCATCCAACTGCCTCTCCCAATTTAGTGAAGGTATTCCCTTCCTGTCCCTTCATCTGCTTCCAAACTGTGGAGCCGACTGAAATACTTTCTTGGCCCGAGCGTGTTGTTGTTGTTGTAGTGATAAGATTACTCCCCGAAGGCGGTTATCGATGTGATGGTCCTTTGCCAGATACAGATCTGGTACGTTCTGGTAACACAGCACCATTAAGGTGCTGGCGCGACCATCTCGGGAACGATTTATATGGCCACATTAAACCTTCAGGCCATCGCTCCCTCCCCACCCCCAAGTTCCATTGGTCGCCAGAGCCTCGTCTGTTAATGAAACGGGATTCGCCGCTAGAAGGTGAGGTTGACAATTGGGTTGGAGAAGCTATATATTGCGCTACACAACCCCTTGAATCCCCTTGGCGTCTTCGCCATTCGCATAACATGGCCTAGCCAGCAAAGCCTTGGAATTTTTAATCGTGCACAACATCATATATCATAGCTCATCATTATACCTCCTTCGATACTCGCCGTCGCCATCAAGGACAGGACCATAACTTTTCCCTCGAACACTCTAAGAGCCAACTAATCTTCTCTCGACACCGTCCATTATTCCGGAGGATATTCCTCCGCTGGTTTGGCAGCTCTGGGTCGGTAAAAGCCGAGTTATGCCTATGCGTTGAACCATGCCGCAGTACTCTGGTAATAACCCTGATATTCAGCTTTTTTATCACACAGCTTCCTCAAGCACCAAAACCAATGTCAAATTCCGGACCAAACTCTTTACTACCTGGAGGCACAGGTTGGTGCAAGTCTGCTGCACATCATCAACAAACCTATGGTTCAACGTTTGCGACTAACATGATCGCGACTATAAATTTTAAACCTGCAATATAGTTCTGAAATCAGTATTTGAGGCAACGACTAGCAAATGTTGCTAGTGATATAAAATGCGATCAACGGATTGATATTGAACACTGAAAGTTTGTAGGCAGTGCTGAGATATAGACTTGGCCCTGTCGTATAATTTTTGCAGACACACAAAAAATCAACGGGAGGATAGAGCCGTGTGTAGGAGTACATTCAGGAGGGGAAAGCTCCTGATTTGCTTACCTGGAAACGGGTCGTAGTTATTAGTTTGCATGGGGTCCAAGCAGCTCAACAATTCCAGAGGCTCACGTCCAACTATTATAGTGGTAGTATCAGTCAGGTATAATCAATTTAAGGGCAGGGCATCGGTAACGTATGATTACCATCAGAGGCAGCTGCAAGTGGGCGTCTGTCTCCCCAGGCTGGCCTTGAGATCCCTCACATAAAACCACACTTCAATGAAAATTATTAACGATGACTGCCAACGTCAGTCATTTTAGGGCATCCACCTGGAATTCCCGATCCCTTAATTGTAAATGGTGATGAGAGTACCTACACGGCAAACGCATGGAAATACCAAAGAACGAATTCTTTCAGAGCTGTAGATGTGAGCAGGAGATATATATAGGTTTGAAAATTTCCTCTGCAAATGCATGGCTTTAGCCGGAACCCGCTTGGAATGTGTGAACAAGTAATTTATCGGTTGTTTAGCGGAGCTTGATTTCGTAGAAATTTAAAGCATCCTGCTCTATATCAGATGGACAAATTGGTTCAACTTTTTACATATATGAAGGAGGTAGGGCAATAGCTCATTCTCTTGTATCATAATGTGCCAGCTGGCCTAGTGTACCGTACAGCTTTACTGGGCGGCAGACACTATAACCTAACCTAACTACCCCATCACAGGGAGGGCGTCGAAAGAAGATATGATGGAGGTTGAAGTATTCGAGAGTATATTCCTTTGGTTCTTTAATGGATCTTAACGAAATGTCAAAGGTGAGTGAAATTATGGAAGCGCTGTACGACCTTTACGCATATATAAACTTACTGCAACCAATAACAGCCCAAATGCTTCTCTGGGGAGGTCAAGGGATGCGAAACATTTGCAGTGATGCTAAATGCTGTACTTGGACAGGTTCATTAATACAGATCATTATATTTATTGTGTACGCGAAAATATAGGGAAAAATAGCAGATTTAGCCCACTGTACCACCTGCAGTCGGATGGAATCATCAATGTAATTTGCGTAAAATTTCATATTTTTAGTAGACAAAGATGTCAAATCTTTCATAAATAACAGTCAAAAATTATTTTTATATGAGACAAAAATTTATTTGTATACATATTTTTACGTACTTTTCTTTCACTTATTTACTTCCATATGTCCGCTAAACCAAGGTAAGTAATGCAAAGAGTAAATATACCAGCTCCGCCTAAATGTTAAATCGAACTGAATTTGCAGAAAACAAACTGGCAGTTTTGTCAATGATCCCTCAGCGATCAATTTTATACAACTAAGCCCGCGCACAGATCTGTATCAAAATGAACGCAGTCCATATACCATGGCAAATCAAAGTTCGAAGACGAATTTCATCGGCGATTCGTAAGAGACCATTCGATTTTATTTTTCACATTCACCAGCTCCCATTTTCTTGTCTATCTTAGAGTGATGCCTGAAGGACCGCGCGCTGTTTGTGTTAGCCAAACAGGCGAAAAACATTCGATACATTTAGAAGATGATACTGCGCCAGTGAATTCTAATCCCTTTTCAGTTACCTCTCATTGCTCACAAGTTTTCACAACACCTATTAACACAGTTTCTTCGACAAAAATTCTCAACTCGGGGAATGAAAGCTCTAGGCTAATCACAACCAAACGTTCAAAGGTAGGGTTTTATTTGAACTAAAAGAGTATTCAAAACCGGCTGAAAATATTCATCGATCAAAGTTATTTACACAGGGTTCTCGTCGTCATTCCAATCAGAAGACGCGTCCAATTTTCACACCACGAAATGTTGACAAAATTCCGACTCGTTTTTTCAATGATGAACACAAATCGAAAAACCTTCAAAATCCACATACAAATGTTCAAACCCCAAACGGAAATCAATAGCAGTAGCGCCGTTTTAACACCTCGCCAATATCATCCACCACCGGTAGTACCACCTCTGCAAATACCACGCCGTTATGTGCCACGTGAAACAGTGGGTGATTCGTTGGACAGTGCGCGTCGTCAACCTTTGCGTGTGTTACCGCGTGAAAAGAAACCTTTTAAAAATTATTCAGGTATATCTCTATAAATGAATTCATATCTCTTCTCTTTGGTTTAGTACTATAATGGTATCTAGCGTACTCATTTTGAATCATATTACTTGTTTTTAGAATTGCGCAGTATTGCTTCAGCTCTCACATTAATTACCGTTGTTTCATGGCTATTTTCGATATTTTCGAAATGGAAAGCATGTTTGATATGTTGGGCAGCATTTTGCGTTACTTAACCAATTGGTATAATAAAGAAGAGCCACCTGTAACAAAAATGGAAATGTTAGTTCAATTTGCGCGAAATTTATGGTAACAGCAAATGTGTGATCGAAGACGATTTGAAGGCCGCAGCGAGTACAATTTATTAATATTTATTTCGATTTTTTGAAATTAATATACGAAATGTTAATATACCAGTTTTGTTAGAAACCTTTTGTAGTTTCGAAATGAAATCATGTAAGATATCAGCGGATAAATCTTTACTGGCTCATTATGACTCATCAGTATAATAAGGCAGTATTTTTGAAGGATTTACCTCATTTGCCTCACTTAAAAGAAAATAAGGCTCTCGCGCATCGAGAGTTTGCGCTTATAACTGATAGTAGTCGAATTCGATTGGAAATTAAATAAAGTCTTTAAAAAATTTAAATGAACTAAAGGCGAAGCTGAGCAAGAAGCAAGGTAAATCCATACCAGGTGGTGACCAAAGCGAATTCAACTAATTCGCCGTGCAGAAGAATGTCAGTCAAAAGAAAATTTTCATTGATTTCGATTAACTGACATATTGTAGTACCAGGCGTTGCATGGAAATAATAAGAAGAAGCAATCAGCTGTTGGGATAACAACACCTGGTATTGAATTCGCCTTGGCATGAAGATAGCAAATCGACATTCATTCATTTTATGCAATTTCTGAGTTTACGAGGCGAATTCAGGACCAGTGTTGTTATCCCCAACAGCTGATTGCTTCTTCTTTATTATTTTCCATACAACGCCTGGTACTTTAATATGTCAGTTAATCGAAATCAATTAAATTTTCTTTTGACTTGACATTCTTCTGCACGTCGAATGGTTGAACGCGCTTTGCCACCACCTGGTATCGATTCAATAGAGTCTTCGTGTTATAGTCTTCGTGTTCCAATGAAACGTGAACCAGATACGGTAGAGATGTAACATGCAAATGCAACAACATGTGAACCATAGGATCACATTGTTGTTGCATTTGCATGTTAAATCTCTATCCGTATCTGGTTCATATTTTATTGTGACACGAGGAGAATCTGTCGCAAGGCGAATTCAGTACAAGGTGCAGTTATCCCATCAGGTGATTACTTGTTCTTGCAAATTCCCTAGCAAAATTAGATACACAGGATGTCAGTAAAACGAAATCAGCGCTAATTTGTTTGTTTTTACATTGTGATGTATGGCGAAGGGGGGTTAATTCCCAATACGATCACCTTGTATAGATTCGTCAGTCAAACGAAATAATGCGATTTTTTTTTGATTTGGATTCTGCTGTACGACGAATTGCGTCTGAAATCGATTTGCTATCACTTTCGGTATATTCGCGTTGAGCTCATATAAATTTTAAAAATATTCGATTTCCTTTCACCTTGTTTAGATTTGCCCAGTTTTACTGATATTCTGAATTACAAGAGTTTATAAGAAAATCCGAAGGACAATAAACAGGAATTCAGGGAGTTGTATAGCCCAACCTTTTCAAAGGGTTACTATCATATCAAATCATTACCGAGATGATCGGGCTAGTACCTTAATGGTGTTATTCTAATAGGTACGATCACTCACTAATAGTCATCGATACTCTTTAACGCAAGTCTTAAGAGAGATACAGGTCTTAGAGGCTTTGGTTCCACTTTACAATTCAAAAGATAAAAGATGGTTGGTGTCGGATTTAATTATGGATAAGTAAGAGCTTAACCTATGGCAATATCGACAGTAATCGATCGAAATTGTGCCAGATTGACGCACGTCTTCCATAGTTTTTTCTAGTGTAGGTTGCTGTCAGTAGAACACGAAAAAAATGTGGGATATTTTTTGGACCATGTTCAAGTTCGACGGACGCAAGAGCTCACATGGATTGACTTAGGCTACTTTAACCTTTACACACAACTATTTTGAGAATTGAGGTATAGGAAGAGTTATGAAAAGAGGGAGATGCAGAAGTAGTTAGTGGAACAAGGCTTGCCTGGGCCTGGGGATAGGAAAAGATTGAAATAGAAAAGTGAAAAAAGGAAAATGGGTGAAGAAGAGGGAGGTGGAGAGGCAGCGAGTGACATAGGAAGAGATAGAGGTAAAGGTAGATATAGAGGTAGAGATATAGATAGAGAGAGAGAGTTAGAGGAAAAGGTAGAGGCATAGGGAGACATATTAATAAGTTCACGAATGTGTGCCAAAAGCTAGTAAACTCAACATTTATCAATGGGAAATAAGTTTTCATATACATACATACATCCATATGAATAGCTGATCATTAAAATGTGCACGTGCATGTGTGTACAACCATGGTAATTAGCAATCGATAGGTCTATTAAATAATTTAAGAAAATTGATGCTTAAAATAATAAAAGTTGTAATCATATAAGGTGAACAGTTATCGAGTGGCCTACAAACCTAGAATCATATAAATAGCTATATACACACACTTTTATATATATGTTTATGTACATTGTGCTTTGCCACCGTTTGACCCATACAGGTTTCATCAATTAACATCACCGACGGCAATTGACGACGGACGGAAGCACTATTATTTTATAAATAAATACGTATATCAATCTTATTGCTAGCGATGTGATGGTCCAAGTATTTAAACCGGGTTTTAGGCTTTCATCATCAGGGGAGGTTAGATTGAACTGCCCGGTCAATAAAGACCTCACCGACTAAATCTGCTCATAGTGCATCAGAATTTATTTGAAAACCAAACGGAAAAACATATATGATGCCAGGACCTAGGTTCTAAAATAAGTCCATCCTATGACAAATACTAGAAGCTTACCAGGTCCCAGCTTAATTGCTGTCGCAAGATTTGACGCAGCCCTTAGTAGCCAAAGCATTGGCCTTGCGAACGCAGTACACGAACACAGCATTGCGCAAATGTTTGAGCATCTGATGACAGAAGGCAGAGCCTTGTTGTATTAGTCTGTTACTACACCCATGATGGGTCTCTAGTATTCTCTGCTCTAAGCACGTGTCTACAAAGGTTTAAAAAAAATATTGCTCTTTCGCATAAGTAATGAGATCAAACTATTGTGCTATGGAATGCAGGACCCCTGCTTTGAATATAGGATTACACTTTGCTAGTATATGGTTGTAAGACTTGCACATGATTTGAAAGATTTTGCAATCCCGGCCTTCAATCCACGCCTTTCCATACAACTCCTGTCTCCTATTATATATATGTATAGGAAGCGCTCTGAATGAAGTTGCAATTTTTCTCAAGTGCTGTCCTATCTCATACTTCTCTAAGTTCAGAAAGATCAGATTTTATGTAAAAACTGAGATGAAACAATCTTCTGCGATAAAGCTGCCGTTACGATAGGGACGGTTTCAGGCGTAGACTTTATAAACAGACAGCATTACGCCCATTAATAATATTCACGTATACTCACTTGAGGATATGAGCCATTTTTCTCCGCCATCAGTCTCTTGTTACAGTTTTTTTGGTGTGAAATTTTCTTAAAATTCAGACCCTCGCAGTCCCGCATTGAAATTTGTACATCACTAATAAGTGCGACGATTATCCGCATATTCGTCATGGGTCTTACTGGTTTAGTGATCACAATGAGAGAGACGGAAACGATTACCAGCAACCACTTGCCATCAGCGAAACTGCCGAACAAAACAAAGAAAGTAATAAAAGGAAGGGAACATTAAGATCGTTGGTATGTAGTGGAAAGAATTATATTTAAAATAAGTGATTACATACTTACATATTTATATTTAATAAGCATTATATATATGGTAGCAAAGCGGAATATCCGGTGATAAAGTTGGTCACTCACTGTTGATTCCCGGATCACCGCAACATTACACCGCCCCGCAGACCGGCCGGCAAGATCGGCGAGCCGGTAATTGTTGGCGGAAGTATGCGATCAAAACAATATACAATGAGAAACAAATCGTTAAAGTAAACAACAAAAAACAAAAATAAATATGTAGGTACATAGCATAGCATTACAGAGACATAGTAGTAACAACAGGCGTTAGTGGTGACGAACAATGAAAATTGAAAAACAATACCCACACACAACGGATAAGCGAATGACCGACCTGAAATTGATGAGCATATAGAGGAAATCATAAACTCAACTAAAAGAATGCCTCCATCCGTTGATGAACTGTTGAGCTTTAAATGCCGGTAGTAAAATAAATAGGGAGCATGGAAATGTATACTATGGATGTGAATAAATCTTTACGCTCACTGCTCACGTAGAACCTCCTGTTTATTGTAATACTAATTTGAACACGAAAGCGCGCATTGAGCATCCGTTTATCCATCTACCGACAAAAGATCGAGCATTAAGTACGCATTTAGCCATGAGCCGGGATTGCCATAACGTAAACATTTTCAAAATAAATGAGCCCGGCACAGTGAATTCGCCTTTAAAACCCGGGTTAAAATAAAAATCATTCATAAATTGTTGCTAAAAAGCCTTTCCGCGAAATATACTTGGAGGGCAACAACCATGAGTCTTTCGCTGCACAAACCTTCATATAATCCCAGAGATTGTTCGCTTTTGCTCTAATTATTTCATAATGCAAATGGTTTGAGCTCGTGCTAGTAAGACAACATCTGCGTATACTTTGAAAATGATTGAAGAAATGAAAATTATTGATTTAACGTAAGTACCTACCGTCACCAGCCTCACCTTACGATGCACCCATGCACACGGGCCCAAGAAACAAATCCACATTCCATATCAAACAACTCTTCCACATTTGGATATCAGCCACAGCTTCCACGATGCTCCCGAAGATCCAATCCAAATTGAGTAGAAACAAAGGAAGCTTCAGGCGCCATCTGCTTCTTGTGGTACCAACTTTAAATTTCTTGGTCAGACTTTCGGAGGTGAAGACAATCTTCATAACTTCCATACTTCTCGAAAAGTGATATATGTATTCTCCGGCAGAAGCCGGCTCGTCATCAAATTTCCAATTTTTGAAGAGTTTTTCTCTCGAATACTGCCAGAGCCACGTCATCAGATGTTTTCAGTGTCCACGATATGGATGTTAGAACGAAAAGGATAAGTGATTTGGAGAGCAAGATTTTCGCTTGCCGAGCGAGTAACGTACTTTTCAATTGCCTTCTCAGTTCAAAGAAGCACTTATTTGCAGGAGTGATTCCTCGCTTCTAGGTCGACGTTGTCGTTTGTGTTAATGCTGAAGCTTGGAAAGTAGGACTTTTAGCCCGAAAATCAATGCACGGCATACCTATTTCGTGCAGCATTGGGATCAATTTAAAAGGGGTTCCCTCTTTCGAGCCAACTACAGCAGGACTTCAAATAATAGTTTTGGGTTGACATTCTGGAATGAGAAGACACACGGCGGGCTAGTAGTTGGGCCATTCTGACGCGCTGATCACACAATGTGTCCTTACCTTGTCAATAATTGCCGACTCGACCATGAACGCTGTGACTTTAAATGCATTATCACTTTTAATTGAGTTCGGAGAGAGTAGCAATGGTTTTGGTAAATAAAATATATTTTTAGTCCAGCCAATGAATTGATTACCTCGGCAACCATACTATATAAAAACAAGTAAGAACGGGACTGTCTTCGGCTGTGCCGGATACTCTTCATACCTTTCATGAATGGGGCTGAACAATAATCTTATCTCATTCGTAATCTCCAAATATTCGGATGTATAAGATAAGAAATATATGGTGAACAGATGTACATACCTAGGATAAACATAAAATAAATTAATATACCATTCCATTTAATGTCATGAAAGATATAAATATAGGTAGGTACTTTGCCCCTTCAATATTGGTCGTCTTGTCGTG